>ATSW01011634.1:0-22681 GCA_000444245.1 Botryllus schlosseri
TATCGGCGGCGGCGATTACTCATAGGCTACACATTGAACGGGACTGCGGCTCTAGGATAAGAGGTGGGCCGCAGAACACATTTTCAAACCCGAAAATGGGCCATGGCCAAAAGAAGGTTGAGAACCCCTGGCCTAGGCCAAGGCGGGTGTCTTATTTCAAAGACTATATACTCCAAGTCGTTTCGACACCTTCCAATCTTTTCATTGTGGTGGGCCGCAGAACATATTTTCAAACCCGAAAATGGGCCATGGCCAAAAGAATTAGGTTGAGAACCCCTGGCCTAGGCCAAGGCGGGTGTCTGATTTCAAAGACTATACTCCATGTCGTTTCGACACCTTCCAATCTTTTCATTGTATCGCAGTTTTATGGTCTTTTGAAATGATGAAAATATTAATAAACTGATACTGATACCAGCAATTTACACCGTAACTAACATGCGATAAGAAGCAGTATGAAAAGTAACAGAAGATACTATAAACTGGACAGGCAATCAGAATCAAGTGTAGCAGTGGTCTTTAACGAAGTACTTTTACTTTTCGAAGTACTTCAAATTATGATTTTCCTACTCGCACTACTTCCTGAAGCGGTTATGATTTTAGACTACTTCTACATCTACTTGACAGTTTTCAGCTTTTAGGCTAAATAAGACGTACGATTTTTCTTTGACTTACTTGTGAATCGCTACTTGAGTAGAAATTATGGCATTACTTCTACTTTTACTCGAGTACCGATGGTGACATATTATTTGACCATCTCTGATCAAAAGTGTCATGGGTCATGTTTCGATAGGCGATATCAAAATATCAATTCGTGTAAAGGTTTCGTTTGCCTGTGAGGTTAGTTTGCTCTTAAATCATATCAATATTTTGAACTAATGGCGCCGGTAAAACACGAAAAGAACAAGTTTCTGGTAATGCCTGATTGAGCAGCCAGCTAGGTTTTTGCACTTCCGTGGTGTTATAATTTGGTAAACTATAGATAACTAACCTACGTACCTCCGTAGGTTAGTTATCTATAGGTAAACATAACAGATATTGAACGAATCTCGATAGATCACTCGAGTATTTTTACGTTGTATGCTGCTGCGTGTATTGCGACCTATATAAACATCGCTATACTTTAGTATTTCATTCGCTAAACACAAGTCTAAATAATACAGCAGCAAACAATTTCTCAATTACTTTATGTCATGAAATAAAACGATCTCAGGCCAAAGGTTCTAGCAAGAATGGGTTACGATGTGCTCCGTTTTCCCGAGGAAGTGGACGAGGAATTGATGTGCGTTATATGCGGAGGTGTTTTGGAAGATCCTGTGATGGTGGTCGCGTGCGAACATTGCTTTTGCAAAAAATGCATCGGGTTTTGGTTGGCGAGACAAAAAACCTGCCCAGTAGATCGTGGCGTTCTGGGTGACGATAATTTGAAAAATGTCCCTCGAATAATGAGAAATATGCTCAGTCGTTTGACGTTGACTTGTGAATTCAAACAGCAAGGATGTGAAGCAATAATTGGACTGGATGCGCTAATGGCTCATCAAGAGGAGTGCGACTTTAATCCAAAAAAGCTTGTCGAATGTGAAGAAGGTTGTGGAGCGGTAATTCCAAAAGATGAGATTGTGAATCACAGTTGCGTCCGCGAATTGGCGTCCATCGTGAAAATGCAAACAGCTCAAATCGAGCAGTTAGTGCAAAATAACAATGAATACAAGGTAAAAATTGAGAGCCTTGAAAACGACGTGACTATTCTGAAAGAATTTATTCGCTCCCTTAAACGCCAAAATATACCGAGGCTGGAGATTATGCAACAATGTATTGAAAGAAATGAGATAACGTCGTGGGCGGAATCGCTGAATTTCGCCAAAGTATCAAGGTGGGGCGGCATTATATCAACTCCGGACGTGGTATTGCAAACTGTTATCAAGCGCGCCTTGATTGATACATCGTGTCCGTTATCTATTGCTGATGAACTGATGGAAAACGCTCATGAGAGACGTTGGCCGGTTGGTCTATGGACTCTTGAGACGAGACAAATACACAGACACCGTTACGAAGACTATGTAGTTCGTAGGATCCGCGGAAAACAAGCAATACTAATAATGCACTTCGAAAACCGTCATATGGGCGATGATTTGATTACGCAGCCTGGTATTGTCATCATTTTTGCTCATGGAATCGAAGATGCTGATTGATCGTTTGAATTTCTATTGCATTTTGTTCCTGGTGTCTCATCTTTTGCATGTTAAGCTGTATTACCTGTATTTGGATATTATAATAAAGTGTTTTTGAATTTCTTTCAATATTAATTGTTTTTTATTTTCCGTCAAAGCATTCTGTCCATCAAAAATTTTCGTAAGCTTGTTTTAAAGCACGTATCGTTTGCTACCAATAGACTCAGGGGTTGTCGACTTTTTTTACAGGGTGGCCAGTGGTCACCTTTGCAAATGTTGAAAAATCAATGGCGAAAAGCAGAAAACATAATTTCAATTGGAAAACAGTCGGTACAGTTATCGTGGAGCAGATATAGACATGATGAATTTGAAAATGTTATATTTTCAAAAATCGTTCATGGCTCCCTGAAAAGGGCTCATGCCCCCCAGGTTGAGCACCTCTGCTTAAACTGATGTGGTACTCCTGTGCTAGTTCAGCTGATGTAATGAATTTCCAATTGGAAATTGTCCTTATTTGAAAGCATAGACTAATAAGGAATAATTTGACAATTTTCGAATTGATGCCGTTCTTGTGATGAATTTGGATAGTATTTGAATGTAATGTTGCTGTGTTATTTTTCTAGGGGTGTTGGTATCCACCTGTAATTTATAAATGCTGCATATCCACCGCGAAAACAGATCCGAACAATTGCCGATACGGCTCCAGGCAGGCACCCCTGTGGCTTTAAACACCGTGAGATGGGACAAGGCCAGCGATGGGGAGGTTCCGCGCGGTGCTGTGTGCGGCGGACAGTCGCATTCAGGGGAAGCCGTTTTTGTAGGAAGAATGAAGCTCGAAGAAAATAAAGACGAACTCACGCCGGGTGTGATCATTCCCAGCGAAAAGTAAGATTACTTTTCATGCAGGTACCACAAAGGAACTTGCTAACAGGCACTCAAATTCTAGGGTTTCCCTTACCCACGCGCAGAACATACTAAATCCTTCATCGATATCCACGCCATTTCTCCAAATCAGAGGTGTCCTGGTGGTGCGGCCTGCAACTGGGCTTGTGATTTGACCCATTTGGTTGATAATAAAATGACACTAGACCAGAGGTGGTCAGTAACGAAGTTCTACTTTTGAAAGTAGCTTTTGCTTATTTGCATTACTTACCCAAGTGCTTACGGTTATACTTCTACTTAACAGTTTTCAGTTTTAGGTAAAACTAGGCCTAGCATACTTACCTTTTTACTTACTAGGAAATCGCTAGCCCCAACTCTACTTGAGTAGAAATTTACAGTGTTAATCTACTTCTACTTGAGCACCGAGCAGGGCTGTAATGGCTCGACTCAAGTCCGACTCGAGTCGCAATTTTCTGATGACTCGACTTAACTCGAGTCATTTTCATAAAATACGGAAATGACTTGACCCGAGTCAATCTGTGTATTGACTCGACTTGGACTCGAGACATTGCGCATGATTCGGACCAAGTCATATGACTCGAGTCTCAGACAGCCAAGACCGACATTTCATTGTGATTTCGAGGAATAGTAAAGTAATCACACTGTTGGTGTTTCGCCTATTGGTACTGGTACTTGACCATGCGACCAGAAACTGTTGAAAGTGAGGAAAATCTGTGTATTTTAAGTGTGAACCCATTCGATATCACCAAACAGTTGTAAAAAGTGGTTTTAACAAGAATTTAACTCGAAACTGTGCACTGCAGTCAACGGAATGACTCGGACTCGGGCTCTACCTGTACAGCCAAGTTCCATGCTGATATATTGTGGATTTCTATTCTCTTTTACTAAAACACTGGGAAAGTTCATGAGCTAATACAGTGGTTCCCAACCTTTTTCGACTCATCGCCCCCAAATATTGGGAACCGGAAAATGGGCATACAAACCGTAGTCACCGGCGAGTTCACTAAAAAAAGGGTGAACTTTCCGGCTCGACCTCGAAATTCCACGACTTGACTCCAATATAGCCGTTTTAACGCACCATCGCCCCCTTCCTTATTTTCGCCCCCCTAGACCGCCAAATCACCCCCTGGATATTGCCCACGTTGGGAACCACTGGGCTAATATATGTTGACTGTTGTAATATACCAAATTGATAAGTAGAATTGCACTTTGCCATCTACCAGTCAATTTGCTGTCGGCAGCAAAATCTCTGCTGTAGCATTTTGTCAACTCAAATGCAGTGCGCTATTGCAAACTGTGCAGTGCGCATTTCCCAAGTAGGTCTTCAAACATTTCATACCTGGTTAATAACTTGGTGATTACCTATTGAATGTTAGCTTTATTCGGACCAGCACGATCGGTCGTAGCGTTAAACGCATTTCTTGGCCACAGTATCACCTCCATTGCTGTGAATTTGACCACTTTCCGGGAGAGTTTAAATTCAATAACATTGCTAAATCATGAAGTGCAGTAGTTCCTTCCACTGTGGATCGAGTGAACCGTTACTCAGCCTATCGCTTTCCATGCCAATGACTAGAATCCCTTGTCGTCAGAGCTCAGGCGATAAATGTAAGAAAGTAGAGTACAAGTTGGAGTTTATACAATATTCTTCTCTTCAGATGCATCTTTGTGTCATTCGGAACTGGAGTGCGTCGATCCAACGAATATGAAGTTCTAGTCACAGCGGAACCGTCACACGTTTGCTGGGTGCCGTGTAGAGATGGCTATGTAAGACTGATACTTCGGATCACTGCACTTTAACCGCTCCTGACCCTCTGTCGTGTTTACGGGATGTATTTGTCTCATCCGAGATGGCATATGATTATTATCCGAGATTATTCATGACTTTCTCTGGCCAGCTAGTACGACACGCTTACTTACCTTACATACAAACATTTTACTGTAGCGCTGATCAATGGGTGTATCTTTCGTGATTTTGAAAGCTGCAACAGGCTTTTGACAGGAATGAATTTGGGTTTGTCACCAAGGATTTAGAATGGTCGACTATTTTCTCTGCTTGTATGCTCCTGATGTCTAGCTGACACTAACGTGACTTTATTTAGCATTCCTGCACTTCATTATATTGCCTGATCAAGAGAAAATTGATTGCTGCTATGTTACCTTCATGTTCGGTATCAGGAGTAAAATAACTCACTGTTTGAATAGTTCTGTTAGAGTCAAAATCCTATGGTAAGCCATATGTATAATGCGCATAAGCATATGTATAGCAATCGATGACGAGGCCGATATCGTACATTTTCAACAACCGAATTCGACAGCAATTTGTAGCGTTTGAAATTTCGTATTTCTAGGTGCCCCCCGCTGCCGTTATCGGAGGAATTGACTTCTCCTATCTGGAACCACTGTATGTCGGGAGAACGAACAATGAATTATCTCTCGGCCGAACTTGGAGAGGACAAAGATTTCCATATTGTCATCATAATGTATGTTGGGCGGTATCTTTGCCTTGTTGAACGACAAACAGCGTCTCATTCATGAGCTAGTGATATAAATTATAATTCAAATATTACTAGTACCGGTACATGCATTGTAATTAGTCAGTTGACTGGAGCATACTGGACTTGGTATCGCTACGATTAGTCAACATATTCAAATTTGTCGAGGATATGTCCTTCCGATGTCAATGTTCAAGAGAGACGCCATAATAGCGTGTATTACCACAAAAGTATACTATATGAGGTTGCAGTGATAACGCTGAATTGTCATTTGCGTCGACTATTTCAACAACAACAAAATGATGCAAATCTCTACTTAAAACTACTTATGGACATAATATTGTATAACGGGTAATAAGAACCGCGCTATTTTTTGTCCACGGTAAGGACCATTCCCCTGAATTAATTCTGTCTCTATTCCTTGCGCGCAACAGAGACCAACGTAAACTTGAGCAGTAGTTAAGGGACCATTTCCGATTCCCTGTGAATGTAACTCGCAGAAATCGGTTTAAACAGCCCTTTGAGTTTGCTGTGTCACGAGATCTGCAAGAACTGTGTTAAAGAGTTTGCTGATCTCACGTTTAAATACGCTACCAAAGTGATATAAATTTAGTTTGAATTCATACCGATCGATGCATAAGGCCCATATACCAGAAGTGGTCAATCTTGAAGTACATCTACTTTTTCGGATTACTCGACTACGTTTTGCATTTGCACTACCTATTTTTAGACTGAACTGCTTAATTTGTATAGACTTTCCATCAGGTTTATGCGTGAAATTGTCATAACGACTGTGCGAAATAGCCCATGTAGGCTATGACAGTAGCTGAATGCATGTTCGAAAATTGCACCAATTTGTGTTGTCATTAGTCTCTTTACATTAGTCGGGAGTATGCACTGCATGCTGCAGTTTGCTAAGCAGCCACCCAGGATCAACTACTATGAGTAGTTTTCACAAGTGTTGGAATCCGCTAGTTCTACTTGTTATTGAGTGATACTTTACCGCGTCACTCATCCCTCCACTCGGGTGGCAAGGCTGACCACCTCGAGTCAAATGGCATGAAAGATCGTATGCGTGTTTCAGGTGTCTGTGCCCGGGAAAATCCAGCCTTCTCACAAGTGCCTGTATATACCATACGAGAGAAAGGAATACCTTTACCGCCAGTACGAGGTGCTGGTTCTGACATCGTCGCCTGCGCCGCTCTCGTTTATATGCTCGGACTCGATACGGAAGCACATCGCTAAGATTTCCTCGCGCGACAATGCCGAACACGGCGCCCGTTACGTCGCCACCGACTCGGACTTCCGTAGGCGAGTCACGGGACTGCCGATTCCGTCGAAGTTAAAGCATCAGATACACGGATAAGACTTTTATAGACAGTGTCAGCGGGGCAAATTGTTTTTTGTAACAAGTCATCAAATGTGCAAAATGTTAATGTATGGGCTGACGTCCAGTGGTCGGATTCAGCCGGTTCGCACCGGTTTTCAGAACTTTCTCACGGAATTTTATGGAATTAGCGAACCAGTTAACTATACCGGTTACTGTCAAAGGACGTTTGTGATGGAACCGGCTGACAAAAATATGAATCCCACCACTGTTTATCGCCCTGTTGGCGACAGACCCTTCGCTGCTTCGTCTGCCTGTCTTCTATTATGTTATCGAGATTACGTGCAATGAGCTCATCAACTGCTCAAGCCTCGCTTCGCGCCGTCTTGACTTGACTCGGGATTTACAGAAGTGTGGATTGACTCGTCACTAGGGCTGGGCAAAATCGAGTACCGGAGTGATTCGATTCTGAATCGCGTATTACGCTTCGAGTTGCGTATTCGAGTATCACTCATTATAACGTCACACTAGAATGTACTATGTCAAAGTTCAAATATGTACCTTTTATGCCACCACAAAGAACATAATGTCTGTTATCCGTCACATTAAAGAGACCTTGGTATTTTTTCGACCTTACCGATTTCATTGTACTTCTTAAAAATGTTGTGGGATGATCATGACTTCGGAAATGTGTCATTTCCAGTAACGTTGGTAGCTTTGTACCATGTCTCGTATGGTGCGACACGGCCAATCAAGGTTTCAAGGCTACCTCGGTGGAAGATAGTATCAAAAATGTAGTTTCAGTTGCGAGTAGCGTATAATTTCAGTACTCGAAAAAATCGTCTTTTACTACTCTACTCGAATCATAAAAATTTATGCTCGATTCAGATTCGTGTACACGAATCATTGTGCCCAGCCCTACCCGTCACTTCGAGAATAATTTACGAATCGCTTTCGAGTCATGTAATCGGTGTCGATTAGATCGCTTTATCTTGTATATGTTCCTATTGTTCGCGATAAGCTGGTGCGAGAGAAACCAGTGATTTAATGATTGAGCGTTTTGCGGAGCCTCCTGTGCGATATAACGAAATAAATTGAACGCAAACAAAGTGATTGGAGCTGACAGCTCACGTTGTTGTAAACTATTAGTTTCGAATTTCCGTGTGATATTCATTGCATGTAACTGAATAGTAAGACTTCGCCGTTCAAATTTATACATTCATTCAAACAGCATTGTATTTTACATGTCATCAAATGCGATGTGAAAAAAAAAAAACGGATTTCAATATTTTCATTGTGGCGTCATAGAAAATAGTAAGATATCCAATATATTCTATTCAATCGTACAAACACAGTGTCTATCACGCGTTATCAAAACCCACAGCGTAAGAAACTGGATATTCAAATTTTTTCTAATGTCCTCATAGGCAGAGGTGATCAGTGATAAAGTACATCTAGGTCTTAATTTTTACAATTCGTATTTTGAGAAGTAGAACGTAGTTTTGGGATAAGCTTGCGTCATTTTTATGCTTGAAATTGTAATAAGAACATTGTGTAAAAGCCTCTGTATCACGATGACTGAGTATATTTTCGAAAATTCTATCTATTCATAGCGTCATTAGTCATTTTGCGTTAGAAGATGCATCTTGTGAATAATCAACAAAGGTATGAGCCCCTAGAGACCAAATCAAAAATTTGAAACTACAGGTTTCAGTACTTACGTTTTCTAATTTGACTTGAAGGAGTCTTGATATATTTTCGAAATTGCTACGGGTAATTGAGTAGAAATTTACGGCGTTACTTCTAGTTGCCTAGCAACACTTGCTGCTTTGACCTCCTTGTGTTTTAAGGTAAAATATAGATGGAAGATTTAACCACTCTCCGGACGTCCGGCTCTGCGCGTTGTCAGAAACTAAAGTTCCAATTTCAACTTTTACAGACGCCAGCAGTGTTTCAATTTACGAGGCTAATTACGTTAGCGTCCCCAGAATAATATACACCACGCACGGCTCTATAGTTTTCAGCCTTACTTCGTCTCGTTTAAAAAGTATTCGCTCATAGTTTTGCGAGTTGAAATTATGTTTGTCTCAGCGTGATGAAATGTCCATCAATTTAGTCACGCAGTTACAGTCACGCAATTGTGTGTTTCATATCAGCTGTAAAAGGGCTTGATATATGCTAGATGTCGTGACTTGAATCTCGCACGAGGGTCGTGTGGTTCGGGTCATTCATCTTAGAATTAGTAGCAAGTGATATTGAGGATGAGGCAACGCAATGACGGCATATGTGTTTCAGGGCCAGGGGTGCTGCTGCGCCTGGAATCAGTCAAGAGAAATATGGTTGGATGTAGGGATTGTCACGACAGATCGCTACCACATTGCAATTTGATCATATAGTTTATTCACCTTCCTGCCACAACCCTACCCATTTCCCGGACACTGAACATATTTTCCAGTGACTGGGCTTTGGTGCGGGGCAGCCAAAGATGCGAATTGAGCCACGACGTAAGTCCAAGGCGCTAGCTAGTGAACTACAGCGGCTGGTTTTTGTTTGTTTTGGGGTATTCATGGTGTTTGTCGACTACCATGGTCATTTACACCAGGCCGATATTCTTTTTATTTTCCGTAACTGCCGACTTATAGCACGGCCCACCTCTAGGTTTTTGTAAGACACCGCTGACGCGGATGAGGTGGCGAGGAGGAGCCTAGGTAAACCTCCAACACTTAGGTATCGGAACTCGGAAGTCGACCTCGGTCGGACTCGAACCCGCACCCATTGGTGTTGCAGCCGCGGATTATACCACTGCGCTATCTCGCCACTACAGCGGCTGGTATTGAAGTGACTGATGCTCATCGAGACAAATACCATGTCCATTGTCCATCAGTTGCTACATTAACTTTGTTCTCGTATGTAGCCTAAATGTTTCAAAATCATAATAGATAATGTTTTCCGAAATATTGCATTCTTGTACTTGAATACTCGACATCGAATCGGCTATATTGATTAAATATGGACGATTTGTCCCATCACTATATAATTATCACCCCATTACTTCACCGAATCAAACAGTAACCTTCTGAGAGTTGTATGCGCCCGCAATCCGATGAGCTGATAATAATATGTAGGCTAATTTCTGCTACCGTTCAAAATAACGCAATCTTGCTATCACGCTCTCAAACCGATATGAAAATTCTCGAATTGAATCAGAACTTCTGCAACTGAAGTTTCAAAATTGCTTATACGTCATGTACTGATCTATATACGCAGTGCCTGACAGCGGCCAGCGGCCAGTTTTACTTTACTTTGAAACGAGTCCATGATGACGTGCAAGGACGCCCGCCAACTGATCAATCGGCATAACGTTTCATAAGGACCATCCTGCACGTATAATTTTAGACGCTGTCTGGATGGCGTGACAGATAGGCGTACATGATGAATGCGCCAAGTTTATAATACGAAGCATAATTTTTGCACCGAGTTATGCGGATCAACTGTAAGTAAGCAAGTAAGAAAAGATGTGGCATATCTGGCAGGGTGAACTTTATAATAGACCTAACACTGCAGAAGATGTTCTCCAGCAAGTTTCGTCCAGCAAGTGCATGCTTCGATGTAACAGTTCGAAGGATAGTAGCCGGGATGTCTTGTATATACCCACTGCCTCAAAATTCAGATAGGGTCGGACCGAATTCCTGTGTCGAAACGTGAAAGCTTTAGATGGGCGCCTGAATCGGACCATAATTTGGAAATTAATTTATTATAACGAATGTTTTCCGACTAAGATTTGAATGGTCGCGTTCTGGGCGAATTCGGGTTGCTTTCATTGTGTTTAGGAGTATCGTCATGACATCTAGACCAGTGAATAAACCTGATATACATTGATTTACAACAGTGGTTCTGAATTGGGGGATGCTCGCATCCCCAGGTGGTACGAGACGTCCTCGGTATGATGTTATGACATCTATACACGGTCAATTGTCGTTCACGCCAGGCCGATATTCTTTATTGTGATTTCTGAGCTTACCACTAATCATGAAGTGATGTGTCGGTCAGCTGTTTATTGTCAAAACAGCATGGATACCAAATATGAAAACAACCAGAGTCAAACTCAGAAGTAGCGGCGGGTCAATGTTCTAGTTTGGTTATATATTTCCTGTCTATATCAGCACCGAATGCTTTTATTGGATCATAAATCCTTATGGCTGAACATGTGAGCAACAGCTTTAGAGCAACATATGACTCATACGGCAGGGGTCAGCCTGGCCACCAACCTTTTTGAAACCAAAGAGCTACTTCTTGGGTAGGCCTACTGATTGATGCGACGGTTTACCAGGTTCTCCCGCCGTGTATCCGTACTCAGTTGGATTTGTTCACTTCGACATTCAGAGCACTGGGCAGGGTTTCCGCTCCTTACCAAGAACAGAAGATTTTCATTCACCGGGACTCACACCAACGTCTCCAAGCTCAATTGCGTTGCCGCACTGCGCGCCGATGCGCCAATCTCCGCGTCGAGACTCGGGAATATTAACTAGATTCCCGTTAAGCCCCCGCCGGCCATCCGACAGTCGACGAGCATGTCCAGTGTCCACATTCAAGTCGAAATACAAGCAATTACTACTAAATAAATACAGTCCATCCTCAAAATTACCGGACCACGACTGACCTATCGATCTCGCTTCCCATGACATGCCGCCCTATTTCTTGTCGCTTTCTTTTTCTATACTGTATTCTTTACTTTCATTCAGTGTGCATGCCTCCTCTTTACTACGCCTAGGCCAAGGTGGGTGTCCGATTCCATTGACAAATCCAAGTCGCTTCGACATCTTCCTGTCTATTCATTGTATCGCATTTTTTGTGGTGTATTGAACTGATAAAATTGCTAATAAACCAATGATGATGATGATGAGGGCGAAGATGAGCAACGCCCCGATTGTAAAATACGTTCGTATGATCCTTAGGGTCGACTGATTCATGCTCAACTGCGGCTCATATGAAACCCTTCTGCGCTTCGACTTTCAAATCTATCATTTGAATATTTGCTACTGCTGCTACGACCGCGGGCGTCTCATTTGGTTCTCGCGGGCTAACGGTAGCCCGCGGGCACTGCGTTTGGTGACCCCTGCTCTATATGAACAAAATATGAAATTGTTCAACCTCGACAGAATTGATTCTTTTTATCTCTCTAATTCTTAGCAATAGGCCTACTAACTAAAAGATTCCTGTGCTAAGCGAACACCGTTGATCGACTGTATTATTGAATGCGATTAGGCCGCAATCGTCAGCAGCTCTACAGGCTACTTAACCGAAATGCACAATTGCACATTCGTTCACCCACTGCCCAAATGTCATATGATTAAGCTCAAATATATTTGTGAAACTAATCGTAACCAAATATAATCTACTTCTTGAAACTATAGGCCTTTTCAGACCACCGTTTTGCTGTTTCCACTTGAAGTATAGTTTTGCCATGTCTTCGATATCGCTACTTCTACTTGCAATTGGGTAGATATTTAAAACCATTACTTCTGCTTCCACTACACTAGGCTTACCATATTTTGGAAATCTAAAAAGAGGACACTTTTTCAGAAATTTGAGACTTGCAAAACCGGAGAAGAAAAATCGGTGATTTTTTCCCACTTTATGATCGGTTGACTAAAAAAAAAGGTCAACTTTCCCGCTCAGAGCCCAAAATACCGTTTCTTCCTCCATATTGCCGTGTGGTTGACTATAAAAAAAATGGTCATCTTTTCGCTCATACCACAAAATACCGTTTGAGCGTCACTGCTGTGCTAATTTACAGCATATCACTCGCATTTTGCTCTAAATATGACCTAAATTTTCAAAAAAAAGGATAAAATCTCAAAAAAGAAGACAAAAGGGCGTCCTCCGAGGACACTTTCAAAAAAGTCAAAAAAGAGGACAAATCCTCTTAAAAGAGGACGTATGGTAACCCTACACTACACGGAGTGCCGACGTTGATTACTTTGACCACCGCAGCTATGATAGATTTTAGTATATCTATCCGAGAATAGCATATATACTTCAAAGCTGTCATTTTTCTATTCGTTGCATTTGCATAGAAGCAAACAAGAAAACGTTCAGGGCTGGCTAAACCTACATATACTATAATTGACAATAATTATATTTGACGTTACTTTTAAGTAGCAGCGCCAATTCTATTATTGGTTGCATATGCCTATGACTGGCTGTATTTTAGTTGTCACCAAGAGTAGCCACGCAAATATATCTATCTGATGTGTCAGAATGAGTCAAGTTGTCAAGATTCACACGGGTAAAATTGTCCGGTTGTGTTTTGTTGTTGATTCAAGATTCGTAATCGGACTAGGCCTGTACGAAACAGAAGTCCGCGACAGAACAGTTGATGCCTTGCATCGTTATAGAATGAAGCATGCCTATTCTGGACAAAGACACCAAGCGCTTGAAATTATATAGATTGTAACGACTTATGCAGTATGCTTATGTGCATGTCATAGCCTAACTTATTTGTTGCTACATTCGTTTTTTACATTATTAAAGATATTATAATACTAATAAATCGTGTTTGACTTTCAGATTTAATTATTACGAAACTTCTATATTTGAATAGACAAATATATTTTGCGGTAGACTGCCGCTACAGTGTGCTATGACGAAGCAAATATAATTGATTGATCCGAACGATTCGTGCAACTTGTTATTTCTAGAACATTGAAAAATCCATCAATCTTGTATCGTATCTGCTGCAGACCGCAATGTATGGATCATTGGTGACAGATGATACCTACAAACGAGCAGATGGCATATTCAAATCCATGGTCGAGGTTTTCAACCCAAACTTGAAAGACTACATTTGCCACGGTAAACTGTATGAAAAGAATGTTGTTGAAGAAGGAAAGTCTATCAAAGCAGCACAGAGTGCAGCTGTGAAAATAGGCATAGCAGCCACGCTGAGTCCCGGATGTAAAGATGTCGGGAAATGCATAATGGATATTTCTGATGCGATGCAAGAAGTGAACATGGCCAAAGATGCTTGGATAAAAAACTTCGGAAACGATGTGTTGTATTCCATGGAACAGCGTTATGAACAAGACGCCAAATACGTTCCAGGACTTCGAAAAAAATTCCAAGAAGACTTCAAGGCCAAAATGAGCGACGCTGAAAAAGCGATGTCTTCCGTCACGAAGTTTAAAAAACGTTCCTTGAATAAACCATCATCGCAGAAAGCAGATACCAAGTTGCAAAAAACATATGAAAAGTTCTACGCAGCAAAGACCGCGACGGAAGTCGTGGCACATGAAATGCTAAATAGGGCCTTTTTGGAGGAAAGAAGAAGGTATTGCTACTTTGTCGAGAGGCAATGCAAAGCTATCCAAGCATTGATTGAGTTTCACGAAACGTCTGCCAATATCCTAAAGACCAACCTTGATGATTGGCTGAAAATCGGCAACTCACATGACGAACTTCTCCCTGGTGCAATAGCGTTATTAGAAAGCACGCAGACAAAATCAACTGCAAATAAAGATGTCCTGTCTCAACACAACAAGACCTCCGAACAACACGACCAGAAAAAGGACCAAGTAAATCATTTCCCAAATAAAACTTTGAAAGGCCGTCATCTTAAATCTTCTCTGTCAGCACAAAAGATTGACGCGTACAACAATCCATATCGAACCATGTCGTCCGCAAGTGCCGCGAGCGAAGAAGCAAATAAGGATAACGGATATTTTGATATGACAGAAGACAGACTGACTTTGCCTGTCTATGCTGCGCTTAGCAAGAGCACAGATATGGTTTTCAGCGAGGAAAGGGCTCGGCTGAGGAGAAAGGATATGCCAGACCCGCACCCGAGGCATGCTTCCGAAACTTTGAATTCTGGTGGCCGGTCTACTTCGCCATCCCACTCTGATCAACCGCGTACCGAGTCACCGTTAGACACTGATGACGGGGAAGTGTTCACATCGCCAAATCTCGACAAAAAGAGTCCTAATTCCAATCGTCACTCATCGTACATACCGAAAAACAACAACTCCGCCGATAACAATTATGACGTAACAGAATCATCGAAGTGTGACGACCCTTGGTACGAATCGCTGTACGATTACGTTCCCGAAGCCAACAGTAATAAGCTGGAGCTTCGTCGGGGAGACAAGATAATTAATGCAAGCGAGAGCCAGGGCGGTTGGCTTTACGGGGAATGCGCAAGAACAAGTCAGAAAGGATGGTTCCCGGAAAATTACTGCAAAAAGAGAGAGTGTAACAACGGCGACTCGAGTCCGACGCATAAAACTTCTGAAAACAGCAAAGACACAAAAGCGCACGATTCCTTGCGAGGTGCAAGAAACATATTCCGGTTTTCGCGAGACGTTGAACAGACATTGGTGGATATACGAAAAACTAACCACCGGCAGTCTTGGCAGCTGTAAAAACTTTTGCTGGGAAAATAGTGAAAGTGAATCATCTTCCTTTGTCTGCAAATGTTACTCATAAATACACATGCGATCACGTGATACTATATATCCAATTAATGGATTGGATTCGAAAGCTCGTGTTTGAACATTGAAAATAGAAACAGTCTTACTGTCCATTGTCCATATTTGTTCGTTATAAAACATCATGAAATCTTTCGATTGATGTTGACGGAAAAGTTGGAGCTCTATTTTGTTTGCAGCGCGATATTCGGCAGAATAAAATATATGCATATAGCAAGAAGGCTAATATATCATCTCTGGTTTAGGCACTGCACGCCGCGTGGCGACGTTGTTGGTAATAATTAAATTTCTCGTTTCTTCCATTTCGCTTTCGAGAATAAAAATTTTATCAATGAGTATGTGTGGATATTAGCAGTCTGAATTTTGGTCGGATAGAACAGATTCCGGTGAGCCACTTGAATCTAGATACACATCAATATTGTAGCAAGTGCAATGTTGCGATCAAATTAACTCTTTGAAACAACTCACTTGAGTACTTTTCAGACTTTCGTGTTCTACCTCCACTCGAAATGGTTTTTACATGTCTTGGAAATCTATAGTTTTAGTTTTACTTGAATAGAAAGAAACGTACGACGTTACTGCTACTTCTACACGAGTACTACTACTAGTTCGACCACCTCTGGAAGTCATAGACTGGCGGGATAACAGATGTAGTGGATTAATTCCAGAGGTGGTCAAAGTAGTCAAGAAAACTACTCAAGTAGAAGTAAAAGTAGCGACGAAAAAAATCTACTCAAGTACGAGTAGAAGTACTTCTTTCATAAGCAACCTAAAACTGCTTGAAGTATGAGTGGAATTGACTGACTTTAAATCTACTCAAGTAAGTAAGTAGTTGTGAAATCGATCGTGATTCGTTCGCATTGACTGTCAAAACCTGCAAATTAAGTTATGCGAAAGGTGCAGAGCTTGATCATATTGATGCATACCTTGAGGTATCCAATTTTCGAAAGCATAAGCATTCGTCCGCATCATAGGATTAAAATGATAGTATTGATATGAAAATGCGATACTAATCCTTTGTACACTCGAACAGCCCGTTTTAGAAAATATCATGGTATGGCGCCCTCCCCATATTATAAGGCCCGTAGTTTGGTCGAAGAGTAATACTGAGAAGTTGTATCGGATACGGTGTAAACACTTTGTGCGATTAGTAAACGTTAATAAAAAATATGGTGGATCGTAGAAATGCCATATTGTGTAGCTATATTTCCGGAAATTAATGGCATTACTACACTTGCTTTTATACTTCAACACAACATATATGTTCTCCCGACAAAAGAACTGAAACTAATTAGAACTCAAAATATGATACTGGGAATTGAAAGAGAAATATAAACACTAATTCTAAAAGCGGAAAATGTATTTCATGACTTTAGTCCAGAAAGTTTCAAAGGTGGTATGCTAAAACAGGTCTAAAGCAAAAATAAAGTCAGAGTCCATTTTTTCCAGATTAGGACACGCCATGGACTGCTAGATAGCGATATGATAAGTAAATGATAGATTGCGAAACATCAGTTTCAAACGTTAGGATTGGCCATATATACTGTGATGAAATATGGGCGACAATGCGGTGTGAACGGAACCACGCAACCCGCTACCTAAATTATATTCACCGATACTTTCGTGAAATCACATTGGTCACTCCATATCCACTGTGCGCGAAGCGCGACGAAAATTCTGGGCTTTACTCAATATTTATGATAATTAAATGTTGATACTCCGTGAAAACGGCCCCAAAATTCCTTAGGCTATCTTCCTGATTGGAGGATTAAACTTCTTCTACTTGACAAACTGAAAATAGCGAAAAGTAAGTAGATCACTAAATATTACGAAGTAGAAGTAGAGGGAAATTAGATCTACTTCAGTAAGTACCCAAGTAGCGGCAAACTATTTCAGTACTTCTAAAAAGTAAAAGTACTTCGTTATTGATCACCTCTGATTAATACAAAATGCGCGAAATTAGGAACATTTGTGTATGTTAAGATCAATAGTAGCACCTGGCGTTCTAATCGTAAAAGGTATCTTTCATATGGATTTTACTATAAGGCGTAAGTAAAGACGAAATGACGCAATCGGGTCTAGCACAGGCATTAAACTTTTGCGTCAAACAGAAAATGATCTGACGCAGTATATTACGTCTAAAGTCTTATTAGTTAGCACTGGAAGATACTCCACGCGTTAAATTCTTATTGATACGCAAGCGTCGTATTAAATTCTTTACACATACACGTAAAGTCTAGGTATACGCGAGTTTGGAACGCAAAGCACGTCACTTCTATCAATCGCTCAACAATTATGAGCGTAACATTGTGATCAATTTGTGAGATGCCGTCACAATAATTAGGTGTGCTGCCAATGAAATCTAGTTCTTTCTTGGACAATCCTATATAAAATTTTGTTCCCAACGAATACTGCAGTTTAGTAATTCGTCACCGCCTTAGTAATATCCACTTTTTCAGCCACACTTTCTTCTATCGTACCATAATGTTACTTTTTGATTTCGACACTTTATTTCGGCTCGCACTTGCTATTGGACACCTCCTGTGTTCAGACGCAAAGCCCACGCAATTCAAATCGTAATGATAAAGTATATAGATCAAGCTTGATCACGGTCGGGAAATCATGCTCTGTGACAGATCGCGGAAAACGCATTGAAACGACTAAAATAACACCAAAAGCACTGAAATTGCGCGATGAGCCGTGCATAAATGGTAGCTTGTCTATTTCAAGATCAAATACAAATAACACGGGGTGCTACATGGTAACACGGACGAAAATAATGATAGTAATAAATAAAATTTGTCAATTTAAATAATAATTTGCAAGCTCAATATTGGCCGAAATCGATCTTGAGTATGCTTGATGAAGGTGCACCTCGCGCTGTTCTGTGTCCATATGATTGATATGTAGTGAGAGTCCAACGTCTAATCCGTTTTCCGTGTACNANNGANAGACATATTTGTGAATGTAGAAGTTTCCTTTTGGAGTTGCGGGCTATCGCTAATCTAATTAGTTGTTTAATTCGGCCACACTTCCAGGCGTTCACAACGCTGATTGGTGACAAGGGGACGCTTAACCTGAGCGGATGGAAAACGGAAGATGGACATGGTCGTTTTGACATCCGTTATCTGTTCATCACGTCGCTTTGTGTTTTGTGTATTGCAGTGTACAAGTACATTTCGTATCTTTGCCGAATCCAAATTGGAGATTTAATACTGTGACCCCAAACGTGACCAGACTCTTGTAATATATATTTCACCTACGCCTATGGAGGCAAGGTCGTCACGTTTCGGACGTGAAAGGTCTGCGCTAACTAAGTGCTCTCCGAACCCAGTCGTATTCATACCAGAGATGAGCATGGATAAGGATTTGAAAAAAAACGGATTTGTGAAATTTTGTCGGGTTTGGATTGGATTAGGATTAGAGATTTTTTCCGAGTGGATTAGGATTTGGATTGGATTTACCGATTCTGGAAGATTGATATGTTGCGTAGCGAATGGAGACAAACTTTATTCAGATCAGTTATTAATGTACTTAAGGTACACTACACTGTGGTACACTCGGTGTCAATGAACATGAAAGGTGCAGCCCTATGCAAAGTTATCTTAAACCGAGAGAATTGTTGGTTGTGAAAGAAAAATTTCCAATTCCTCCCTAGCACAAATTAGCATTTTTCCTGAATTTCAAGTTAGAATCGGATTAGGATTGGACATGGATTTGAATATACAATAGTTCTGGATTAGGATTTAGATTAGGATTTGAAGCTTTGGATTTGGATTGGATTAGGACATAGAAATTCCAAATCCGCTCATCTCTGATTCATACATGACCTACCTACCGTAGGCCCCTATAGTCTATGATTCAAACTGGCAGCGACAACTTTCTTTACCGGTACGGAGCATTATAATGGGAAAGGGGTCTGATACGAAGTGACCACTACAGTTCAATTGCCACCGATAACTCAAAATAAACAATTAAACATACGGAAGCGGTCGAATTAATCGGTTGAAACTTGGCAGCACCCTTGCTTATTCTAGAGGCCTAGGTAGTGTAGACATTTCACCTTGAGTTGATATGTCTGCAGTAAAAAGTAAGATAACAATGGCTTGATTCTACTTTATCAAGGACTGTCCTTTTATGTCTCATTAAGCGGTCGTTACAATCCCTATTCCAACATGATCGAGTACTAAAGATTGCAAATTTTGTTACGGATCAGAACTGCTGCCGCATATCACATAAACAGCCGATGAAAGTTCTAAATTTCACATGGAAAACGCAACGTGGGTATGAAGGTTGTTGCTTCGTTGTGTGTCGATATCTACAGACATTTTACTCCGCTTTTTTTAGTATTCCTGAGCTGCCGACCTTTATATAACACAACCCACTTTCGTTCTAGGTTTTTGCAAGACACCGCTAATACGGATCGGATTGCGTGCGAATAGAAGCCTAGATAAACCTGTAACACCGAGGCATATATATAGCCTTGAACACAGAATCCCTGATATTGACCTCACGATTGGAGAACATATGCATTTCACATGGTGAACAACATCCAATTGCGAGTCACGGGGCATTGAAAAGTGCGTAATGAACCAAATGTTGAATCGGGTTAATGTTCGCTACATTTTGCAATCGCCGGTTTATTACTCCGATTTACAGTGCATTATACTCCACGAAAACACGCGAAAAGAAATGAGTCCTGCCGGCCGAACTGATCAACAAACACAATAATAACAAAGCAGCCAAAGCTGACAGTTGAAAATATGCTGACCGATGATATCTATCGACAAAATGCCGCGATCAACATACGACTCAGTTCAGTCCTGCCCGTACCGGGCGAGGGGTCTGGCGTGATAAGCAGCGTTGGCAGGCAGTTATGGTGTATCAAGAAATCTTAAGGCTTGCTCGTTAGCGCATTTAACTTGACTGGAGTGCACATTTCTTCCCCGGCCACTTTTCGATTTTGAATATTTTTTCGATTGCACATTTGACGTCGTCTTCTATGTGGTCGGGCCTGGTAATTTCTGGAGTGTAAGGCAAGTCGCGATGTCCGTGGTCCACTAAAGTCTCTGCTTCGTCCGAGTCTTCGGCTTCAGGCTCCGGTTGATACACACCGGTCCGGACTAGTATGGATGAACACCTGAAAATTAGCGCTTTGCTGTAGTCTTACGAATTATCGGTCACTAATAACATACAAAAAAACAATTACAGGAGCATCGACCACTCCCTGCAATAATCATAACAATACAATCACGAGTCAATCATAGAGACACTGAGCTACCCGGGACTTAAACATTTGTGCATTTTGAGATGCCGCTGCGACTGTTGTCTCACCATACAACCAGTAGATCGCTTAATTTTATTGGAATATTGTGGTGCCCTAATTTCGGTTATATGCATTAGCTCAATAAGAAAAATTCATGCCATGCAGCCCATGTATACGCTATATATGGTTGCTATAACAGGTCACGAGAAAGGGTTTATTGAGAAAAATCTGACGCCTTGCATAATTGTCGCTGTTCATAGGCCCACATACGTGGTCATGGTCATATACTTTTTGGGTTAGAGCTGTCATAATTACTCAACTTAAATTAATGAGTATTCCATCGTAGCATGCAAATTTACTTGTTTTCGAACATACATTTACATGAAATGAAAAGCCCGTCTGATTCCCAGTCATAATCTATGGTTGGAACTAAGCTATTTTGCGGGTGCATATTAAATCTCATATCGAAATACCAGTACTTTCCAGCTTTAATACATATATCTCAATAATATATGCAATACACACGCAGCGGACTCATATTACATAGCTAGGGCTTGACACAATGATTCGAGTACTGGAATCCGAATCTAGTATAAATTGTATTGACTTGTGTTGAGTATATAGTGACAGACTATATTTTCTAGTACTGAAATTACATCGCTCTCGCCAGTAAAAGTTTTACTATCAACGAAAATTTCAGTTTCGATACTTTCTTCCCGCCGTGGAAGTTTGAAATATAGATAGGTTATAGCACAGCACCGAAAACACGTATATCAAGAATCGTTAGTGGAAACGATATCTTTGCGAAACAGTGACCAATCAGAAACCTTCTCGCAAATCGAGATGAAATAGGTATGGTTAAAAACATCATATTTTCTTTAATGTGGTGTGTAACTGAGATTATTTTCTTTGTGGTCGCTAAAAGGTACATATTTGAACTTTTCAAATGATCCATACTGTTATGACTTCCTATTGACTGATACTCGGTTTGAATCTAATATTCGATTCCGTATCGACGCACTCAGATGCACGATTTTTCCTATACCTATATATAGTTGTGGCATGTGATTCCCGTCATTTCGTGGTCAATCTCTTACATTTGTATAATTTTTCTACGAACGTAACCCATTTAGCAGTGTATCTTAGTGAAATCTAGAATATGCAATAAACGGTAAGCCACTTCAATTGATATTGCTGTAAACCCTCATCATTGAACACGTCATCGGTGTAATCACCAGCCAATAAGCGGTGCTAGTCATCGGCGCGGACAAGGAAAAGTACAAAAGTGCGTATACCAAATATCTCGTCTATGAGCAAGCACGCGAAATCTAATTTTTGGCGTTGTAAGTACTGCTTAATTATATACACGTTGCCCAATACAAAACGCGAATCGAACTAAAGCGACATATCTGTACTGCCAAATGTCGCTGTATCGTACAAAGAACGTTTGTATACGGTGAGGGGATGACCAATTGAGCATAGCTTCGGGTTGAAAATCGTAAAAAATATCCGTGGACGTTGACCCGATTTCAATTCTACTTGGAATAAAGACTTTGAGGAAATGTTATTGAGATTTGTAACTAAACATGATGGAAAATTTTTCCATGATTCGATATCATAAATTTCGCCTATCCGGTAGAATACTGATCGTCTGTTAGTCGTGTCAACCTATATTTCGCTGGATAAAGAGTTTCGCCAGACGAGTCGGGATAATCCTCGCGCGAAATCACATACAGCTTTATGTGCCACGATTAAAGTTTTATTCAAACGATTTGCATTCTCCTAGAAAAGCGAACTCTATGATATCCGCCCTTAAATTCGGTTCCACCTCCGGCGGACAAAGCGTTAGGGATAGTAGTCGGTGATATGAGGTCGTGTTTTCTAGCGATTATGCAACTGCTATTCAATCAAATTGGCGATATGTCTGTTTGCAAAAACGATTCAATAATATAAGATAATAAAATATAAATATTATGATAAAGCCGACATTGCGAAATGTCTGTAAATAGACAGGATATCGATGGTTACACATAAAT
>ATSW01011636.1:0-12984 GCA_000444245.1 Botryllus schlosseri
ACCGTTTCCTCTTTCGTGGCGTCCGCTAGTTGATGCTCCAGTAACCGCACCAAGGGCATTATGTGCGGAATGCATGTGCTTGCCATTCCTGGAATATGGCATGAATCCATCATATGATAAACAGCACCATTTGGATAAACATGTTGTGCTGGATTTAAACCGTGGTGTAAGTCTACTATGGTCCCTTCCACCAGGTATGTGGCGTCAAATATGAGCCCAGGCGCACCTGGGCGTGAAAAATTTTAAAGACTCATTGAGCGCTCCTCTCCACGGAAAACTTTAGTAAAAGGCGAAAGTTTTGTTCGAATGATGAAGAGAAGCCAGAGTTAACGACAAGTTAAAAATTAATAGAGTGTCGTCTACGCGAAATTATTAAGATTTACGGTGGTTGCTTTATATGCGATAAGCTTTCAGGGGTGTCCTGTCGATGCCGAAAATGCTATTAGCCATATAGACACGACCGAGAATGCTATTGCCGAGAATGGACATTACCGAGAAATACATTACCGAGAACGACATTACCGAGAATGCATATTACCGAGAATGCATATTACCGAGAATGCTATTACCGAGGAAGGACACCACCGTACACCGAGAATACTATTGCCGAGAATGGACATTACCGAGATTGACATAACCGAGAATGCGTATTGTGGAGAATGCTATTATCGAGAATGGACCTTACCGAGAATGCGTATTCCTGAGAATGCTATTACCAAGAATGGACACCACCGAGAATGTATATTACCGAGAATGACATTATTGTTGAGAATGCTATAACCGAAAATGTACCTTACCGAGAATGCGTATCACTGAGAATGCTATTACCAATAATGACATTACCGAGAAATCGAGAATGCGTATTACTTTGAATGCTATTACCGAGAATGTACACCACCGAGAATTACATTACCGAGAATGACATTACCGAGAATGCGTATAACTGAGAATGCTATTAGAGCTAATGGACACCACCGAGAATAACATTACCGAAAATGTATATTACCGAGAATGCTATTATCCAGATGGACACGGCCAAGAATGCCATGGCCGAGAATGGACATTACCGAGAAAGACACGCCCGTTAAATTTAAAAAAAACATTCAGCCGCATTTAAAACGATGGAATCTATAGATCACTCGCGAGACGCGAACCACGGTCAGTGCTGTCAGATATTGTTTCCACGCGCCATTGTTGCGCTAATACAGTGGTTCCCAACCTGTGGTACGCGTACCATTAGTGGTACGCGAAGGTCTTCCNGGTGGTACGCGAGTAGATTCTGTTTTTTTTTTCGACCGAAGGAAGTTATTAGTCCAGGTGGGTTTCATTTTNAATTTTTTGAAGTTTTTTGACTAGTGGTGAAAAAACAATTCCATGCATCTCATCAACCCGGGCTGATAATGCCTAGTTTAATNAAATTTGGTATTAGTAGGGCTATTTTTTTTACAAAATTGAGCGTTAAGTCAAAAAATTGTCAAAACTGTTTACAAAGTCAAAAGATTTTTNACCCCTCCATTTCGTTTGTATCGTAGATTCGATATTTTAAATCTTGAAGCCATACTTTATAGGCCTACCGTTGTAGGCNNCCCATTGNCTGCTCNTCGTGGATCATAAATTGTCAAACGAAACAAATAATAGGTTGACAATTGACATGGTGTTATTCTCAACGTATCGTAATATCCTAACTGAAGCAAGACTGCTTGGGCATTGCATNGANGTTTTATCAAGAAGCGCATGATGAATAATTGTGATGTATGAATGACAACATTGTCAGAATGAAGCACCATGGTGGGTCACCAGCAGTGTACGCACAGTTTCAGTGTTGTCAACCAACAACTACACTGCTGTTAAACGGTAGGCTATTTCTCCATTCTTGGCAAGCTACTAAGTAAGGACAGACAATTTCCACCCGAGAATATAAGAAAGTATCTTTCGTTGTACTACAACAAATTTTAATTAACTCCTCCATAAAACGTGGTGTAACTACTTGGCCGGATACCGTTAGAATAATGTTTTTTCATGTCAAAATTTGTCANTTTTTAAGTCAAAAAGGCTTTTTCAGGCCATACTACTTCGTAAGGACAGACAGTCCTTACCAAAATTGAATATAAGTAGTACAATTTTAACATTATGTGCGAAAACACCTANTTTGCGTACGTGAAGTCAAAATTTGGTCAAAATCCTCCAATTTTTNGGTAAAAATCGNCCTACACCCCACATATNCAATTACGTGATTATGACGTCATAAATGGTTAAAACTTTTTTACCGCNTACGTCGTGCGTAAATTATGTAGGTGGTACGCGAGCACTACATAAAACCTCGAAGTGGTACGTGGGTGGAAAAAGGTTGGGAACCACTGCGCTAATATGATGGAAGCACGTGACCTGTATGGCTTTGGGATACGAGCAACCAAAGCAGGGGTAGGACATACGGCGTGAAATTATACTCTCTTTTAGGCCTATTCGAGAAGAATGTGTAAAATGCGGAATTTTGGGTGATCTAGCTACATACAGCACGTTCCCTGACCGTAGCCCAGAAATATGAGCAACAGACCCCAATCCGCAACAAAATCCCGAACATCCTTACGTATTTGAGTTTTCCCTTGGTCTAACTGCATCAATAGCGGTCGGAGTTTCTTTCGGAAAGTAACTGCATTGTTCGTGTATTTCAATTCCAAGTTCGTCCATAACGTTTCCATGGAATGGATCTGCGAAGTAAAATTAAAAATTATAATTTCGTGAAACACTAGCCAGTTCAAGTACGTGCCTTTTATGTTACCACGAAGAATATATAATGCAGTTCTCAATCATAAAAAAATATTTCGACCATGACAATTTCATTGCACTTCGTGACAATGTCGTGGGTTGATCACAACTTCACATATATCTCATTTCCACTAACACACGTAGCTTAGTACTACATCCTGTTCGTATTATAGAACAATCAAATTTGGAGTGAAACGTTGTTTTTTTATCCAACCTAAAAATTTTAGCTAGTAGCCGCAAAAATCTGAAAAAAAGAAGTTCTTTTTGAACTACCATAATACGCATAGATACATAATGACGCATTCAAACACACGATGGTAGTCACAAAGTGAAAATTGTATTAGTAAATGATAGCTCAACTAAATTGTGGGTAAATTGCTTCTCTTCGCCCAGTCGTTTTGACTCCTTATCGCATTTTATGGGAGTATGATATGTTTTGAAATGATGGAAATACATAAACAGACGACGGCGTATATATTATATTACCTGAGGTGAGATCAGACCATGCATTACCGCTGAGAATCCTAACACATTCCCCATGCTGTGAACAAGTTCATTCGCAACCTGAAATATAAATGCGCGTGTGCTGTAAGTCGACATTTAAGGATGCACGCTAACAGCATTTGGATTTACCTGTATGAGTTTGTTTAGCATCTCGGTCCGCTCATCTTTGCCGCTGCTGCACTTGATGATACAAATTACCACCCAGAAGGCGGTGCACTGGAATCTGTACGACAATTGAATATCGAATATCGATCGATCAATAGTGAATGATAATTTTTATTTTTTGGACTAGCAACTGTAAAATACGAAAAAGAATCACAATTATCAAATTATTTTTTTGGTTGGAAATATTAACACGGTACCTTAGATTTGTACATCATAGCCTTATCTCGCCGGAAAATAAATAAAAATGGCAAAATTTCAATTTACCGTACATACCCTTAGTATTTTCTTTTGCTACGAAGATATTCCTTCGCGTTTTTCTCCATCGTAAAATCTCGTTATATCGCTTCATCAGAAACCAAAAATTTGTACGAAATTTTTGTCGTAAATTACTCATGGGTTTTTGAAAAGCCAACATCCAGATCTATATTTTTCTAATTTCAGTTTTGCCTAGATATACCATGTCCGAGTTAGAACTTCACAGCAAACTTTTGAAAAAATGAATTTCGACATTTCATGATTTCAAAAAGTAATTTCTCCGAGATGAGTTGCACGTAATCCTTCAAATTTGAGCACAGTCCTATTACTTCCCAAAACAGGCATTCGATCATAATCAGGCATCACAGTTTTGAGGTACGGTGTTTCGCGTGTCGGACTACGATTTCTCTTGTCAAATCCAAATTCTCTGGGCGAGATCTACAATTTGTGATATCTTGTTTACAGCATAGCGACACCTAGCAGCTGTGATAATTTCATGATGATGCCGGTAGTCATTGAGATAGCGCTGTGGAGTTGCTTGCTATAGTTTCCTTAAAAGACGGCATTGCATGAATGTCAGAAGATTCTTTCATAGGAGGCATAGATTCAATACACAAACTTAGTTTGCTGCTATAGTCAGATACCCTTGATAAGATACATCAATACGGATACAACATACAAGCGTTCTTGCATATCATGCTAAAATCTCCTTGAAAAGAGACATCCAAATGGATGCAAGTGTTCGGATTTTATGCATGTGCCTTTTCGGCCAATCGCACATCCCTTGGTATCACGGAAATCGCGTAAGACGCACTATGGCGTAGGGATACCCCAGCCTTAAGGTAAAAAGCAATTTTACCTTTCAATTATATCCTGCCTCAGTTGAGACCCGTGAGGTAAAAATATATGCTCCATGCCGTCGTCCATTATATGGCATACCTGGAAATAAGCAGAAGTCGTCTCACTCGTCTCTATCGACTTTTTCCAGGTACGCAGGTAGCTTTTGCGTACGATACTTACATTACTTACTCAAGTGGATATGAATTCTCATTAGTTTTCCTCCAATAAAGTTTTTTAGGCATAACCACTTACTTTTCAAACTGTTTCCGATTGAAATTGCCGTAATGACTGGGTTTAACTCCTGCTGGTGAAATAGGCCGTAATACATTTTTGAAATTCGCACCAATTTGTAGTGACATTAGTGGTTGAGCCAAATTTGTTGTGCATCGTTTTTTTCAAGCAACCTAATAATTTCATCAAATAGCCAGTAAAATTTGTAAAAAATTAGTTATCTTTGAAATTCCCAATAGAGCATGCCATCTCTAGATCATTGATTGAAAGAAAAATGTTTGGAACCGCGGTCATTAGGCCTAGGCTAGTCAGAACGGAAATTGAAGATTACCAAAAATACGCCAGTAACTAAGTGACATCGCGCATAAATTGAGACCAAACCAAAATCATGGTTGTCATAACGCAAAACCCATAATTCACACCACTTAACGAATCTATAGTCTTACTTTGCAATCTACGACGGTCATATGCCTTGCGAGCTTGAACGAATCGGTGCGCAGGAGAATGTTCTTCATTTCAGACAAAGCCTTCGGCTCCAGCGGTGGATTTTCTTCCGATAGCAACGTACAACGATATTGAGCGGGCTGCAGAAACGCAATCCGCAATTACGATCAGTAATAACTATTATTTACATATGGTGTTGTTCGGATCTTTGTAGTGATAGGTTCATTTAATGCCATTTTTCTAAATTCATTTGCGATGTACTCCGTCGACTGTAAAGACCTTAACTGGTGATAAGTGACGCTCAAAACGAAGACGCACTTTATGATTTCATTTTCACAGAAACTATGCATACACCCCGAAAGATCGCATCTCCATTCTCCAGTCAATCCGAGAGAAATTTGTTACTTTGCAAGAGAGATAGTGCATTCGTACTCGCAGCGGGGATATAGCAACGATTGAGATGCAAACTGAATTTATTTAGCGCAAAACGACACCTTTAGCGGTGTCGTATCCTTTGCCACGCTTCATTCACAGGGTTTTCTTGGTGATGGACGATTTCTGTCTATCGAACTAGCCTACCCGTTGATGCGAACATTTGCCTCTGCCTTCAAGGTCGTTGACCTTTGGTAATAATGATTCTAGCATGCGCTGGGAGATAAGAAAACAAATTGAATATAATATACCTTGAAACATGAAGCACGCTTTCGTCGAGTCGCTGCGCTATCTAACTTCTTCTTCGGACTGAACGGCCTGGGCCTTAATCTGCGAAATATGATCGTGAATGTTATGTCAGTCCGGACATCGTCCACGTCTTGAATAACTGCTCGACTATATTTCATCTGATTAAACGATTGTCGGTTTATCGCATTGGCTTGTAAATTAATTACGGATCACACGCGTAACTTCTGCCGGAATGTCCGAAGTCCCTCAGAACATTGAAAGCCGCCGTGTAAGTCGAGTGCAGCCCACGCCCCACGTATTACGTAGGCGCAGTCAATATTATAGAATTTCATGAAAAGTGAATATGCAGCAAGGATGAAATGTTTCCTAACACAGACATGAATGTTCGAGATTCGTCTAGCGCTCAGATTCCAGCTCATTTCATTACGATTAGCACGACATTGTATGGTTGCGTACCGCTTTAATTTAACGACTATCATTCGAACGTAACGTACCTCTCCCGGTGTCTGAAGTTCCGTACGCGTCTCTGAGAAAGGGAGACAGATTCAGCTCAGCAGGTAAATATCGAAGTAACCGCTAAAGAAAATGATTTTATTTAATGGGAAAAATGCACAATACGTAATCTACTCCTGCAGAAAACTATTGTTGGAATTCCCCATACTTTGATATAAGGTATTCGGTCGAATTTTTGTCAGAATCCCGACTTATAGTCTTATAGAATTCCGTCAATGTTGCGACGCCAATACCTTCCACAGTTTCGATGCCGAAAAAGAAAGTTAAATATTGTGAATAAAAAGTATTAGATGAAGCTAAATAACTCATGCCAAAATCGCCCGTCTTCAATCAATCAATCAATCAGGTTTACTAATATTTTCATCGTTTCAAAACATCACAAGACTGCGATACAATTAAAAGAAAGGAAGGTGACGAAACAGTATAGGCCCATTTGTGACCGGACCGAGATCCTAGACTGCAGTGTACATCTATCAGATTTCAACCATCGCAAAAGTGCTGTTTATGTCCGTCGAAATGCTCGTTGTACACTTCGGCATACCCTAGCAATATGCGCGTTAAGCAGTATATTTCCTGTTCACTTTGCTTTTATGATAAGAAATAACATTATCCAGTGTAGGAGAGGGTTAGGCCAGCGATTGCAACACTGAAGCTCTTTATTCAACCGTTATTTCAGCTATAGTTGTCAAAAAGCGGGAAAACTCATATATTTCTCTTGACGTCTCACTCTGATGATCTTATCATGTGATGTATTTACAGTCGATAATATTTGCTGGAATTGTCGTTATATTTAGTTGGAAAATCATTTATTGTCCTATTCTATTAGGAACAGTAGTCGGAGTTTTGACAAACGTGTGTCCGTAATATTCATAAACGGTACTCGATGCATGATTTACCTTTTTATCACCTTTCTAGTTACCATAAATAAATTCGCAGATCATGGCAGTATCTCGCCAACTACGCAGATGTATAACACAGCTCCTGCATTTAGCAGCAACGCCAATAACAGCAACAGTAACTTCAACTCTTCGCAAGTACAGGTACCATTCGCATTGTACATTGTGTGTCTCGAGCGGATGAAAATAAGAAATCCGCTGATCATCATTATGAGATATTTGAATATATCTTTGAATATTTACTACGTCCAAGGTTTGCATGGTAATCAGTGATACCTTTTGTCCTGTGTTCACATTCGGTACATTAATTTCACAGTAGACCTAAATCTTTTGGGCCATATGCGAAAACAATAGTGGCTTTATGGTTGCAGAATACCACGTACGACGTACCGCCTAAACCAAGTCGGGCGAGCGTAAAGGCCAGGTCTCAACACAACTCAAGTGTCCAACATACGCAGTCGGATGTTACTCCCGTTCCAACTAATGCTGAAGCAACTCATAAAAGTGATAACGTGGACCCAAACGACAACGTTCGGTAAGTTCACGTATAATTACGATCTGATAAAGTGCTTGGTTTATGTGAAACTACATTTGTTAAAGAAGGCCTATGTGTTTTGTTGATTATTATCAATAATATTGTAAAGTCTAGGGGTGGCCAACCTTCCTTTTTAGCGTTTTAGTTCTGAACTTATATANTGATATATACACCATTCCAGTTATGCTTTCTGTTTCTACAAATTACCATGTCATAGAATCATCTGTAACTACAGACTGCTATTGCAGTATAATTCCACGAAGGTTAAGCATTGTAGATCTGCTGACGATTAACCGTGACGAGTGTCAGCCGAAGATATTCAGGTTCATTTCAATATCAATATACTGTTTAATTGTATGTTGAAGTTCTGTACCTCCAAGAAGCTCTTCAGACCTGTTATGGTGGGTACCTTCCGAGTATTACATTGGAGATGTTAAATGTCGGAACTCGGTACCGCCCAAACTGTAGCGAATGAATGTTATATAATAGGCAGTCGATCCACAACAAAACATGCAGGCCGCCTTTTGATCGCTAAAATCTTTTTCTTCGTGCGTGAAAGTTCTAAATACCTTTTAGTATGCAGTGCGTAAATGAACTATGTGTCGTAAAAGGTACTAAAATCGTATAATGGCATTGTTAGCTCATTGGGGCTCACAAAGATAAGGAATTTCGAAATTACAAACTGTATGTAATGGAACCACGGAGGTCTTCCGCGTATAGCAAAAAGTTATAACAGTTTCTGTGTTCTGATGAAACGAAATAAACAGATAAGCGTCCCTGGGTGGGCTCGAACCACCAACCTTTCGGTTAACAGCCGAACGCGCTAACCGATTGCGCCACAGAGACCGCCGGCGGCTGTGCGATGTTCTCGCATCATTCTTACAAGGTGTGTGCTGGAATGTCAATCAATGAAAGTAAACAATCAGCTCTCGTTCGCATTATTCCTATTATCTACGGCTTCACTATCTTGCGAGGCACTATTGTGGCTTGAGCGGTTTCGGCGTATACCATCTGAAAACCTTTATATTGAGTTGATCCGACTGGGTATGGCGAACAACTGCACAACCGTGGTGTAAGTCTGGGGTATATGTTCTGGGTGTATATTCACACCCGTATGGCACGGGTGGTACAAGGGTGTGAACGGAAACTTTTTCCGCCCATATTGTACGCATAGTTACTACGCCTTCGGCTGTTAACCGAACGGGCGGACTGTTTTGTCCTTTTTCGCACCCAAATCCCGCCGTTGCAAATGATCTGATAAAATAGACTTAAAGGCAGACTTGAGATTGCAGTATCCAGATGAAGTTTCAAATATGTTGATAACACTTGACCGAGAGACGCATTGGACCCGATCCAATCAATGTAGGACAAATGGCGACCGATGCTGAAATCCCCAAACCACCTTTAAATGGGTTGAAAAAAGATAAACTAGAACGTCCCTGGGTGGGCTCGAACCACCAACCTTTCGGTTAACAGCCGAACGCGCTAACCGATTGCGCCACAGAGACCGCCGGCGGCTGAAGTGATGTTTTCGCATGATTTTTACAAGGTGTGTGCTCGAATGTCAATTCATGAAAGCAAACAGGCGTATTTACAATATATGGTATGTAACCCGTTCCATTCGAATGATAGTCGTTAAATTAAAGCGGTACGCAACCATACAATGTCGTGCTAATCGTAATGAAATGAGCTGGAATCTGAGCGCTAGACGAATCTCGAACATTCATGTCTGTGTTAGGAAACATTTCATCCTTGCTGCATATTCACTTTTCATGAAATTCTATAATATTGACTGCGCCTACGTAATACGTGGGGCGTGGGCTGCACTCGACTTACACGGCGGCTTTCAATGTTCTGAGGGACTTCGGACATTCCGGCAGAAGTTACGCGTGTGATCCGTAATTAATTTACAAGCCAATGCGATAAACCGACAATCGTTTAATCAGATGAAATATAGTCGAGCAGTTATTCAAGACGTGGACGATGTCCGGACTGACATAACATTCACGATCATATTTCGCAGATTAAGGCCCAGGCCGTTCAGTCCGAAGAAGAAGTTAGATAGCGCAGCGACTCGACGAAAGCGTGCTTCATGTTTCAAGGTATATTATATTCAATTTGTTTTCTTATCTCCCAGCGCATGCTAGAATCATTATTACCAAAGGTCAACGACCTTGAAGGCAGAGGCAAATGTTCGCATCAACGGGTAGGCTAGTTCGATAGACAGAAATCGTCCATCACCAAGAAAACCCTGTGAATGAAGCGTGGCAAAGGATACGACACCGCTAAAGGTGTCGTTTTGCGCTAAATAAATTCAGTTTGCATCTCAATCGTTGCTATATCCCCGCTGCGAGTACGAATGCACTATCTCTCTTGCAAAGTAACAAATTTCTCTCGGATTGACTGGAGAATGGAGATGCGATCTTTCGGGGTGTATGCATAGTTTCTGTGAAAATGAAATCATAAAGTGCGTCTTCGTTTTGAGCGTCACTTATCACCAGTTAAGGTCTTTACAGTCGACGGAGTACATCGCAAATGAATTTAGAAAAATGGCATTAAATGAACCTATCACTACAAAGATCCGAACAACACCATATGTAAATAATAGTTATTACTGATCGTAATTGCGGATTGCGTTTCTGCAGCCCGCTCAATATCGTTGTACGTTGCTATCGGAAGAAAATCCACCGCTGGAGCCGAAGGCTTTGTCTGAAATGAAGAACATTCTCCTGCGCACCGATTCGTTCAAGCTCGCAAGGCATATGACCGTCGTAGATTGCAAAGTAAGACTATAGATTCGTTAAGTGGTGTGAATTATGGGTTTTGCGTTATGACAACCATGATTTTGGTTTGGTCTCAATTTATGCGCGATGTCACTTAGTTACTGGCGTATTTTTGGTAATCTTCAATTTCCGTTCTGACTAGCCTAGGCCTAATGACCGCGGTTCCAAACATTTTTCTTTCAATCAATGATCTAGAGATGGCATGCTCTATTGGGAATTTCAAAGATAACTAATTTTTTACAAATTTTACTGGCTATTTGATGAAATTATTAGGTTGCTTGAAAAAAACGATGCACAACAAATTTGGCTCAACCACTAATGTCACTACAAATTGGTGCGAATTTCAAAAATGTATTACGGCCTATTTCACCAGCAGGAGTTAAACCCAGTCATTACGGCAATTTCAATCGGAAACAGTTTGAAAAGTAAGTGGTTATGCCTAAAAAACTTTATTGGAGGAAAACTAATGAGAATTCATATCCACTTGAGTAAGTAATGTAAGTATCGTACGCAAAAGCTACCTGCGTACCTGGAAAAAGTCGATAGAGACGAGTGAGACGACTTCTGCTTATTTCCAGGTATGCCATATAATGGACGACGGCATGGAGCATATATTTTTACCTCACGGGTCTCAACTGAGGCAGGATATAATTGAAAGGTAAAATTGCTTTTTACCTTAAGGCTGGGGTATCCCTACGCCATAGTGCGTCTTACGCGATTTCCGTGATACCAAGGGATGTGCGATTGGCCGAAAAGGCACATGCATAAAATCCGAACACTTGCATCCATTTGGATGTCTCTTTTCAAGGAGATTTTAGCATGATATGCAAGAACGCTTGTATGTTGTATCCGTATTGATGTATCTTATCAAGGGTATCTGACTATAGCAGCAAACTAAGTTTGTGTATTGAATCTATGCCTCCTATGAAAGAATCTTCTGACATTCATGCAATGCCGTCTTTTAAGGAAACTATAGCAAGCAACTCCACAGCGCTATCTCAATGACTACCGGCATCATCATGAAATTATCACAGCTGCTAGGTGTCGCTATGCTGTAAACAAGATATCACAAATTGTAGATCTCGCCCAGAGAATTTGGATTTGACAAGAGAAATCGTAGTCCGACACGCGAAACACCGTACCTCAAAACTGTGATGCCTGATTATGATCGAATGCCTGTTTTGGGAAGTAATAGGACTGTGCTCAAATTTGAAGGATTACGTGCAACTCATCTCGGAGAAATTACTTTTTGAAATCATGAAATGTCGAAATTCATTTTTTCAAAAGTTTGCTGTGAAGTTCTAACTCGGACATGGTATATCTAGGCAAAACTGAAATTAGAAAAATATAGATCTGGATGTTGGCTTTTCAAAAACCCATGAGTAATTTACGACAAAAATTTCGTACAAATTTTTGGTTTCTGATGAAGCGATATAACGAGATTTTACGATGGAGAAAAACGCGAAGGAATATCTTCGTAGCAAAAGAAAATACTAAGGGTATGTACGGTAAATTGAAATTTTGCCATTTTTATTTATTTTCCGGCGAGATAAGGCTATGATGTACAAATCTAAGGTACCGTGTTAATATTTCCAACCAAAAAAATAATTTGATAATTGTGATTCTTTTTCGTATTTTACAGTTGCTAGTCCAAAAAATAAAAATTATCATTCACTATTGATCGATCGATATTCGATATTCAATTGTCGTACAGATTCCAGTGCACCGCCTTCTGGGTGGTAATTTGTATCATCAAGTGCAGCAGCGGCAAAGATGAGCGGACCGAGATGCTAAACAAACTCATACAGGTAAATCCAAATGCTGTTAGCGTGCATCCTTAAATGTCGACTTACAGCACACGCGCATTTATATTTCAGGTTGCGAATGAACTTGTTCACAGCATGGGGAATGTGTTAGGATTCTCAGCGGTAATGCATGGTCTGATCTCACCTCAGGTAATATAATATATACGCCGTCGTCTGTTTATGTATTTCCATCATTTCAAAACATATCATACTCCCATAAAATGCGATAAGGAGTCAAAACGACTGGGCGAAGAGAAGCAATTTACCCACAATTTAGTTGAGCTATCATTTACTAATACAATTTTCACTTTGTGACTACCATCGTGTGTTTGAATGCGTCATTATGTATCTATGCGTATTATGGTAGTTCAAAAAGAACTTCTTTTTTTCAGATTTTTGCGGCTACTAGCTAAAATTTTTAGGTTGGATAAAAAAACAACGTTTCACTCCAAATTTGATTGTTCTATAATACGAACAGGATGTAGTACTAAGCTACGTGTGTTAGTGGAAATGAGATATATGTGAAGTTGTGATCAACCCACGACATTGTCACGAAGTGCAATGAA
>ATSW01011638.1:0-14271 GCA_000444245.1 Botryllus schlosseri
TCCGACAAAATTTCACAAATCCTGTTTTTTCAAAACCTAATCCTAATCCATGCTCATCTCTGGTCACATGAGTGCATGTTTGTGACCCTTTTTCTTGTCGTCCGATATGAGCGAGTCGGATTAGGTGACTATGAACGCTAGAGTTATTTTACTACGCACCAAAATTGCTGACATTTATGTCATGAAAAATTAGTGTGCATATGTTCTAACGGCGCAAGGCGCGAAAATATTTTAAAGTTGACGAATGAATTCGGTCAACAATATTGGGTGTTTGAATATATTGCATAAACTGCTTGTCGCGTTTTACCGCGGAGCTCAGATTGCAAGGACCGGAGTATTCGACGCCCGCATATAAAATAGAAAGTTTCGGCCAACAGACGGCGATCATTTTGAGCGCAAAGTTTCATAGCCGACAATCATTCCGGTAGCTCAATCGCGGAGTCGCATAAATAGCGAGACGATTCGAGCGCCATTTCTCCATGAGATATATCGCAGGATGGTAGACATTACAGATGAATTCTGGACACAGTTCCGCATACGATTTATATCAAACATTTTGAGTACGCGCGGATCCCGGCAACTTCCGAATCAAGTCGTATACACCTTATTCTAATCCAGTACAGTTACATATTCCCAGCAATTCAAAACGTGGCGATCAGGAAGTGAAAGTGCTTAAATCAAGCACCCATCACCTTGGTTTCTATACAGATAGCAATAAAATTGTACAACAGGGGCATACGATAAGTAATCGTAGGCCCCGGTAAAACACATTAAAATGAAGTACGGATTGATTACTTGAAAACAAACAGGCAATGGAAATGAAGAAACACTTTCCACCGCTAAAATGATGTCTCAAAAAAAATGGATCTTACAATATCAGACGCAATTCAAAATAAACTGCTCGGTGTTTTAGGGTTGACAACGGACATAGTCGAGGAGGTTTTGATATCCGACGAACGACAGTTCCACACTTTGTCTAANANAATATATGTTCATCTATTTAGTTTCAAACCATCAACACTCTCGCAGCCACCAGTTTGACTATTCCCTTGACTGAAGCATTGTCATCGCTAAATTCTGATGTCAAAATTACGCGAACTTTAAATCTAAAGATTCGGAAGCCTTGACTTGACTCCCTCTGGCAATCAGATCACGCATTTTTGAATTAATTTTTGAATACATACATCGGTGAGCCGTTGCTGAATCCATTATATCATTTTGCTTCCTTTGATGATAACGCACTTATCGCGTCATTAAAGGTTATCTTTCAAATGGGAAATATCACATCCTGATTATGCAACAGCAAAGTGATCGACTATATGGGCGAGTGGACTGTTTTCGAGCAAGCTACTTACAGAGCTAACAAGTCTTGAATGATGTTGGCATCGTATGCAGTTGAATGAATTTGCATTATATGTGGTTCACAATAGAATATTTTATATTTCAACAAAACTATAGTTACGATGCCAGTGACAATAGACTTATGTATTTCTCGTATCGACCAATTCTAGGAAAACACACGAAATACCATATTGGAGTTTGCGCTTCGTAAGGTCTAGCCGGTGGCATTTCCATTTCCGCCCGTACTCCCGTGACAGAATATGCTCTCACTCAGCGTGATATCCGCTATGCAAGTTACTATATAACTTTCACAGAGACGATATTTGTACATATTCGTAGACCGGACATACGTCTCGGATCATTAGCACGAATTAGTGCTCCACTAAGGTTTGCAGCGCAGCCTACTATGCGCCCCGCGTGGATCATTTCGGCGTTTGGTATGATAACGAGATGTGTTCCCATGGTCTTGATATCGGAAACGGAGTCTCGCTATCACTGTCAACACTCTCACGTTATGCCTCAAGAAAAGCAAGGGTTCTGCCGCGATATAGCTTATATCCCGACTTAGCAATATCGGTACCGTTGAACGCGACTGAACTGATAGGGAATATTTGCATTAACAGATGCACTTCCTCTAGTCGGCGTTAAGCCTATAATTCCGACAATGGTCATTACGAACTGTTCGGCGAGCGTGTTTTTGAAATGCAAGACCAAAGGAAGAATTGGCTGTGCACGTCGGCCCGAGATAAATGCACGGCACCAGCCCCGACATCTTAACACAAGTCAAACAAGGAAGCCTTTCATCCAAGTGACATTGTATGGGATTTAAACTATCCTAATGTTTGCTTTAGCGCCACGAAAATCGACATTAATGATGTAATGACGACTAATTTCGTATAAAATGGGATTGAAAGCTTCCTAGAGTCATTTGTCAAGTTGCTCCAAGTTACTGACCTGTTCATTCGAATATTTAGTAGCGTTGACGTGAAGACGCTCAGTGGACGAAATGAGTTTACCGCAGGGAAATTTAGAATGTAATATCGATAGTGAAACAGGACAGGGGTGCTACGAGGTAATGGTATTGAGCGATAAAATGCAAAATCAAAGTGATAACGGTCGAAGAGCTGGGCTCCAGTTTGAACAGAAGTTAAAGGATGCTTGCAATGATGAAGATGCGGTTCGGAGAAATGATATCGGCGAGAAATTACCCATTACGGATAACAACTCAAATATGCAGGACGGCTCGGTCGGAATATTTCAAAGCGAAGAAGAAATTGATATTATGAAAATACTTAGTAAGATCTTGAAACTTCTCCATCTGTATGCATCCCTCTTTTAATCAATCGACGCGATCAATAAACGGTTTATCTTAATGACCCCAAATGTTTATACGGTTTGACTGCGTCGTACATCTGCGCCGTATCAATGTATTGCTTTACAGGGGAAATTCCACGATGTACGGGATGCAAACAACCTATATTCGACCAGTATATTCTGAAGGTTCTGGACAACCCTTGGCATACCCGCTGTTTAAAATGCGCGGAGTGCGCCGTACCTTTGTCGAAATCGTGTTACAGCCGGGAAAACATGGTGTATTGCAAGGAGGACTTTTTCAAGTGCGTGATGCTGTTGCATAGTTTAAGTAGTAATTTCAAGCATCACCGATTATTATTCTGTGCAGACATTACGGTACAAAGTGCGCAGCATGCGGTAAAGGAATAGCGCCTTCCGTGATCGTAAGAAAAGCGCAAGAACACGTCTACCACCTTGAGTGTTTCAAATGCTGGATGTGCCAAGAGAAATTAGAAACGGGACACCAGTTTTACCTGCTCGACGACCAAAGATTAGTCTGCAAGAAGGACTACGAGCACTCCAAGGCCAAAGGTGAGGCTGCATTTGATGCATTCATTAAAAACCCAAGTTTTTGAGTTACTTTCCATCCGTACAAGCTAGGGCGAATCAGGAATGTAAATATAGTGTAAGAACAAAGAAATCACCTATGTACAATGGCATCGCAATATATGTTATGATTAGTACTGGAAACAGCGATTGATATGAATCGAATAGGCCTATATTGATAAAATGCGTACTAAAATCTAATTATAGCGGCGACTTTACTAAACATTTTCTTACTATATTTCACCATGACGATGGTAAGTTATAGTCGTACTATATATGATGTTTATTTCTTATTTTTGTCGCTACCGCAGTAGCCTGACCTCAAGGCCCACGCATTTTAAAAGGTTTCACTTGCTAAACATCACCGAAATTAAAAACAGAAATGACATAATTCGGTTCACGAGCGTGATTTTGAATCGGAGACCCCAGCAAGTTTATTAGTGCTGTGCTTGGAAAAACCGATTCGCGCGTGTGTTAGGTAGATTTTAGTCCTTGATATGTGTAGGAGTATTTTATATTTGTATTATTATTGTAGAAAGGTATTTAGAGGTAGCATGGTTATGATGCTGTCAGACATTGTGTATCATTGTCCTCCTCAGATCCTTACCCACAGATTCAAATTTCCATCTTGTTGCTAGAATCGGCACAAGCGACTTTCATCGCTAATTTTGACAAATTGGTTGTTGAGGACGACCAGCTTATACGATCTTGACACAATTTCTGACGCGTATATTTAGTTTGTTTTAAATATACATTATATTATCTCCCTATTTCCTTGGTCACTATATAATTAAACAAAGATATTGCATCTTGGCTATAATAATCTCTACTATATGTCCGGTCCGCGAATGGATTCGGATGTTGAATGCGCCCCGCGAGCCAAAAACTTTGCCCATCCCTGACCTATGCCCTTCGTTTAGTTTCATGGTAGTCTTGCATTCTCAGCTGTTCGTAACTGGCCACTGGGCAGTGGGCATCCAAAACATCTCGCACATAGCTGCGCATGTTGGTTGAAACGACATCTTTGCGAATTAGTGTTTTACCCATGGTATTTTCACAAGGCACTGTTACTCACGATCGGTGAATAAAAAATTATTTTTGGCGACATTTACCTGGTATTATTTTCCCTTGTCCGCAAAAAGGTTAAATTAAAAAAACTTTCCTGGTCAATATTACTGGTATGGCGTCATATTATGTTGTTCTCGAAGCAGTAGATTCTATACTCAAAGGTTAATACTCGGCTCTCGGAATCGAATCCGCCAGCTACTCGATTTTCCCAGCCCATGTTATGATGTGATTATATATCATATCTTGTGCGCATTTACATCCTAAATTCGACGTCATTCTGTTTGATAAAAGTATTTCTGTTCATCAGAACTTACAGCGCTGCCATACATATCAATTCGGTCATTTTGTTGGACAAGCTTGACAGCAATGCGGTGTCTTAGCATGGGATAACTGTCGTCGATATCAAACGATCTGACGTGATATTGTTGATCAATGAATTCAGAACGACAGTGAAAGTGCTTTGATGTGACAGATGTTTATCAAAATGCATAGTCTATTGTTTGCAGCGAGGGGTAATAGTGGACATGTTTGAAACATGATTATCTGAATTTCATACTATGTTCAGAGCATTATCCGGCTGTAATCGCATTTATATATACATTGCGCAAGCATGGCCTACCTATATTAGACCATGGTGCAAAGCCTACCGATCTGCCGGCTATGTAAATTGCGTTACATCAAATGTAGGCTAGGCCGCTATAGGGTAAACCTAATACGCTGTGAGCTCTGGTTTACATCAATCCCATATAAAAAGGTCTCTAACGTATACGGTTAGTCAATGAACCTGCTCCATAAAGTTTTATTTCGAATATCGTGACGTAACTTCTGTAAGGTTATGTCGGCCTGCGTACATTTTGGATGTAGTAAATAACGTTGAGTCGAATCTTGGTACATCCATGGCTGCATCGATTATTTGAAGGATTCACTGTTCCAAATACTTCAAACGACGCGTGCGACTGTGGGTGTGTGTTTGGGGGTTATGATTACGGCTGTTATTGGCAGACTTAATTTCGCTGGGGTTGTGGTAATCCTGATATTGATCGATTGTGTTTATCACCAATCAACGGAGGTCCCGAAGTCTGTGTTCAAACCCAATCATCCCCTCATTTATTCTGGTAAAAAACGGTCGACCTGGCTATCGTATCAATGTGTCTGAGTGCCTCTATGCATGTGTACTGCGGTGTATAGCAGGACTGTTCAAAAAAACTTTTTTTCGGTTTTTCACGGCTACTAGCTCAAGATGTTAGATCGGATTGAAAAAATGTTGCACAACAAACAAATTTGACTCAAATCCGTAAAAAATAATTTTTTTCAAATTTTTCCACCTCATGAAATTATCAGTCAGTCCAATAAAACGATATACAGCAAATTTGAGTAATTCAAACTGGTATAAGCGAAATTATTAGAGTTGAAAATCTTGGATTTGAAAATTAGTATATTTACCGTGGGTAATTCTAGAATGAAAAACTCGAATAACTGCACTTCTACGAGCTGAAATTGAGCGAAATTTGGTGTGCAGGTTTTTTTTAGCCAACTCAACAATTTTAGCTACTGGCCGCAAAAATCTGAACATTCTTTTTCTTGAATACTGATCCTGCTTTAAAATCAAACCTAGTTTGCAACAGCCCGAATACAAGAAACTGCAATCCTAGCCAGTGCTAAGCTGCTAACTTTATAACTGTTGTTATTACAAGATGCCGAAAATGAAAACGGGAAGAGATCGCGTACCAGCATCACTTCCAACCAACTGGAAGTGTTGAAGGACGCATACTTGATAAGTTCGAAACCGCCGCGCACCATTCGAGAGAAATTGGCGGCACAGACCGGCCTTGATATGAGAGTAGTCCAGGTAAAGCGACGACCATTTTAACGAAGACACCCCCGACTGTAAACCAGCTTGATGTTTCAAAGGTTTGGTTTCAAAATAGACGGGCGAAAGAAAAGCGAAACAACAAGGACAGGGGCCACCACTGGAACGGATATTATTCGCAACGACTCATTCACGACTTGGCGGCGCACGCACCGATGCACAGTGAGAAGAAAACGAATCACAACGCGATGACGATGCACCCTAATGAAATGAGCGAGAACTTTGATGTTCTACCACCTCTCACGGAGTATAATATCGACCAACTTGGTATGATGACTTCTTTCATTTATAAGTTTGAAATCGCGTAAAATATAGCCTATGCCTTACGGTTATTAGATATATTTTCGAAGATGGCAGCTGTTTGCATTGACATTAGTCATTATATCATCATTAGTCACTACATTAATCACTGCATCATTAGTGATTTCCAATAGCCGCTTCATAAAACTTCATAAAAGTATCCATGTGGGCTTTTCCGATACCTGTAATGTATATTGCGGTGGAGATTGGTGGTGACGATAAGCGCCTACCGACCAGACGGCCCTGGTTCGATTCCGCGTCGGAGGTTATTCCGGGCTTGTCTTCCCCCTTGTCGCTGTTCTTACAGCAAGAAAGAGCCGCGAAATAGAGACTGTGACATCGGGCACTAGGCCAAGGTGGATGCCAGTTTAAGAGACCGCAACTGGTCGTTCGACATCCTCCTATCTGTTCATTACATCGCATTTTGTCTTATCGCATTGTAAATTGCGCGTGTCTTGTTCAGATGAAAATATAATCTGACGATTATTATTGAAGTACCTTCGCCTTCTGCTATAGGCCTACTAGTCTGCTTATTCTAATTTTGTAGGTTTTGTTCGTGACTTTTTATTTTCAATGTTTATCGAGTACTGGGTATCGGCATAGATGTGTGTTTGTATGTGAAAGATTTACACATTTTCTTGTGGATTCCACAAAATACCCTCCAGACCCTGTATAACATCTGTAGTGCCATGAGCCATTCTTCGTGACATAACTCAGAACTACATCGCGGTTATAGATCCTACGTGTGTAAGTCTGGTCTCGTGTATCACGTGTGTAAATCCACACCCGTATATCACGGGTGGTACATTGGTGTGATACATAAAATAAGTGTGTACATAAGTGACTAGTGACTACATAAGATATTTGTGTTCTCTTCACAGATTCTGAATTTTGCAATCAACACTTCATGTCTCAAAGCGATATCGGAGATGATGAACTGGAATCACTAACTGACGACAGTATGCTTTATATGGACGTCGAGCAGGCGGAGCAGCAGCGCCAAGACTTCCTCATGACAGCGAAAAGCGCCAGAGCCAACAATGTCGGGCACCAGTCCACTAATATCGGTCAAGCCATGACATTTCAAAGCAGCCAGCAANCCCAAGCAGCTATGCCAATGTTGCCGGGGNNGACGCAGTCTATTTCANCNNCACTAGGAAACAGANTAGTGAATGAAAACGATATTGTATCAAATTCCAGCGGCNGATCCACGAATAGTGAGTTTTCGACAAGTCCAGCATCGTGGATTGCTGACATCGAANACGTTACGCAATATTAATATTCGAATATAATCTATATATTACTGAGCTATTAATGAAATTATGTCCGTGATTTCATTTACATTTTAATAATGTATTTACAACGCAAATATATTAAAAGCNGAAGCTTNACGAGCTTACACACAACAGAGGCAATGGTCAGGTTCGANTAGGCCTACAAGATNTACAAACTACATTGNAATTTGCATNCAACATAGAAACAAATACAACATAAAATGCANNTAAATCGTGAGCGCAGTNAGTGGCCGATTTCACAAAAATTCCAATTTNCAAAAATCGATTCAGTTACCGTGAGTGGTGTTNGTGACATTTTCACTAACAAAAGTAATTCAAACTTACGGCCTACTTTGTACTTTTCNAAATAAAATTACNCATTGAATCTTGATGAGTNNGAGCACGCTGATGAGTTCGCTTGTAATTGCGAAAGAGGTGCTTCATAGATCGTGCAGGCGGCATATTGTACCGTCTTTCTCGGTGGCGTGCGTACAGTGACTGATTCTCNATTTGAATATTAACTGATTCAGTTGACGGGANNCTTTNTTTTCACATTAGCACTCTTCACACACCGGTGTGTAGGACGGTAACAACCAGTGTTGGGAACTTGGGATTCAGTTTTTTTTTTGTCAGCCGNTCNATCACGATAGTNATATNTGACCACTCGGTATAACCAGTNACCACTCGGTATAACCATTGTGTCCTATATGGTGCTTGCATTGTGATCGAGTTTTGTATTGGGACCCAACAATTCTGTCTGGCAAAACGAGAGTGAAGCTAATAAGAAAGAACGAGACATTTCGAGGCTAATTTTGGAGGGTTCCAGGACCATGCGTAGAATAAAATTTATATTTTCGTAATTAGTACAGCAGCGGCCCTCCTTTGATACCCGTTTTATCTAATTTGGCCAACTCGAACGATATTCTTCGCTCTTCGACAATATCTGGAGAAGCGTTTCGGAGTCGGACCAAGCACCTTTCTCATTCCCACAAGCCCCAGACATGCAATACGCCGCACAAAAACACCTGGCAACAGTGATGCGGGGTCATCCACAAAATGGATGAATCGAAAACGAATGATCATGCAAACTGCCGCTTTTGCGAGTCAGCTCGTACTTGTCGTTCGCATGTCGTCACCGGAGACGGCTTCAATTTCAATAAGTTGAATCGAACATGTTTCCAGGTCTGATATTAGCTCATGAAGTTCTGAATGTGTTTAAAATTTGATGTTTTATTTATATCATCAACTGAGAAGCCTTCAACATTTTGTCTCTTGAAATTAGGATATAAAATTTCAGAACACCTGGCGGACCGGCAGAAAAGTCGTCGCGGACCGGCGGTTGAGAACCACTGAGTGTAGACACAAGCAAATCTCACGGCTCAGTGAAATTGGTATATACGTCACACTTTCCATTTGGCTAAAGGCAATTTGACGGTTATTTTTGACCGGCTTGCCGACTACTAAATTTGATTAAACGGGCATCAATAGAAAGCTGCCGCTGTACTGATTACCAAAATATAAATTTTATTCCGCTCATGGCTCTGGAACCCCCACAATCAGCCTCAATTTTTTCATTGTTATGGAGATTGTCATGGTGACGCAACAATGCTGTCTGGCTAAACGAGAGCGCAGTTCAGGAGCAAAGGAGCGGCTGCGCGACGAGAGTGAGAGTGCTCAACTGGCGTGGCGGCAACGGGCAATGAGCTTGTGTTTCGAAGTGCAACCGCGTCGCGGAGAAACGTCATGCAGTCGATACTCTCTATAGGCCCTTCGGTATGCTCGTTGCCCGCTGGTTGTAGAGGGCTCCAGAGACACGTTGCGCTGTTGATGGCGGGTGTCGATACTTTCTATAGTCGCTTCGGTTAAGTCTGAGCAATGAGCAATGGGCATACATTACTAGCCTTTCCTCGTCTTGTAAGAGTAGGACTTTGTCCGCGAATGCAGCTGGTAAAATGTTGATTAAAGGTTTACAGCAGCGTTGTCGAACTAAACTGGAGTCGCGTTCCGGATTCAATCCTAATTAGATATAGCTCGCGGGTCGGACCAGTCGAATGATTCCAAAATGTTACCACCAAATCCTTACCTTTGTTTTTCACTGGAATGCTCTATTACCAAGCCTAGGCCTATATAGCCCTTGTCAGGAATATGGGAGCAGACCGATTTCATTGCAATTGGTGACAATGTTGTGAGTGATCATGACTTCGGAAATGTGCTATTTCCAATAACGTTCGTAGCTTTGTATTATATGTTTCGTATGCTACGATACGGCCGATCAAGGTTTCAGTGAAAAATAGTATCGAAACTATAATTTTCGTTGATAAATCAACTTTCAGTGACGAGAAGCGTACAATTTCAGTACTCGAAAAAATCATCTTTTACTATTCGACTCGAATCATTAAAATTAATCCTCGATTCAGATTCGAGTACTCGAATCATTGTGCCCAGCCCTACTAATTAATCGATGTTGCTACTAGCCAGATATGTTACTAGCTAAAAGACCATCTGATCCTACGATTATATGCATAAGTCATCGTTTAGCATGGATGCGTGTGACCAGCCCACAACAGAGAACAGGTACCAACAAAAAGAAATTATTTGTGATGCCATAGCGAGTACTGGTCCACTCCGTCCAGACGCTGTGCCTGTGCCTGTGCGTCATTTAAAATCAGGGCCGTAACTTCCGCCCCCAAACCCCACCAATTAGGGGGGGATGACGAGCTCGAAGGGGGACAAAATTATTTCGTGAATTAGCAAAAATTGTAGAGTATTTTTTGAAAATTAATGCAACGATTTCAAGTCGCCAAGTATCTTGATTATTGGGTACTCTTTCCCAAAGAAAAGAAATACCTACTCGAGATTTATAGAAATGGGCATATCGGCATTGGCCATTACCGCGCCACGATGCACCAAGACATATAAAGTTTTGGGCCATGAAACATGCGACTCTAAAAAGTGCATGTGCCATAACGATCGGCAGCGAGAAAACCTTGGCCGTAACCCGTAAAAGACTGCCCTTATGCTGACCGAAAACTTCGTTATATATACAAAATACATATAGGCTTAATTGTCCATAGGCGCCTAAATGAATGGCGCCGAATGTTCCTGTCTTGGCAATCTGAACCTCACAAAACAAATATACCATAACGCAGAAAAAAAATATATGCCAGTGAAGAAATACCAATGACAGACTCTAGATTAGGCTACTATAGATTACTATAGATAACTAACCTACGGGTAGATTAGTAATCTATATAGACCAGGAATGGCCAGCCTTTTCGGCTAAAGGGGCACATGCAATTGACGAACAGGTATGCGGTCCACTAGCCACGCCAAGCGGATAAAAAATTTTAAGTTTATAAATGAACAAGGTCAATAATATTATTACTTGAGTATTGCGGGTCTATTGTATGCCGCCCGCTAGGCTCAGTTTGCAAGGACACGACTATTCGGCGTTAGGCCACATCGATATCGAAGGTCTCTGATAATATGCGACAATCATTTTGTGCCTACATTTCACCGTCGACGATTTAATGCGAGCGCAAACGCGAGAGGACTTTCTCCCGTAATTGCGAATACAGTTAGACTCAATCGGGTAAATTAGGCGTTTTTTCATTTTCAGTAGGGGGTAGGCTATCAAGCAAGAAATCGCGTGATAATCAAACACGCGAAGCGTGAAGAAAAATTTCGCTAATATTTTAGTTTATTGTAATGTACGACAATTTACTCAAAATGTGACTGGACACTGGACCCTGGATCTGCCAATGCGTCGGAACCGATATTTTAGTCATCAACGTCCCAAGTGTCGCAGCCAGACTTCTAATTTTTGGTTGGCATTGCAAGTTCACAATCTGAGCAATTCATTTTCGATAATATAATATGAAATTACCTCGTGGGCCACGCAAAACCATCTCGCGGGGCACATTTGGCCCGCGGGTTGGCCACCCCTGATATAGACAGGCCCATTCGATAATTTCAGAGCCGGAGCCGGAGCTGGAGCCGGAGCAATGGTAATAATGCGGCTCCGGAGCTGGAGCCGGAGCTAATGTATGATAGAAGAGAGCTCCGGAGCCGGAGCTGGAGCAGTTTAAATTTACGGCTGCTCCAAAGCCCTCCAAGTCATTGTGTTGACAGCTCAGTATCCAGTTAAATCAGTGGTTCTTAACCTTTTTTCCTCCAGCGCCCCCTTTCAAAGATTATCGTGCTCCAGCACCCCCCAACTTCATATTGTAAGGAATGTCACAAAGACAATGAGTAAGAGGGAGGGCCGTAACAGCACTTCGTCAACCCCCCCTAAAAACGAATGCCTTGCGCACCCATAGCGTGATAAACCAAACTACTGAGGGCTTCGCCCCAAGAACCCCGTAGCGTGATTTCGATGGTCAGCAAAGTTTGTGTGGCCTAGGCCTGGTCGCCCCCTAGGTGCCAAAATATTCTATAATGCATGAATGAATAGGTGGTAATTACATATATATGTGGCTATAAACTTTTTGTCCTCTCAGCCCACGTAATCAGATTTACCAGTAGCGCTGAGTGAGCTGTTGTATTGGAAAATAAAGGGCACGTAATTAATAATAAATATATTTGCCCGTAGGTACAATTAATTCGTTACCAGGGCCGTAACAGCACTTCGTCAGCCCCTCAAAAAACGTTGGTCTTGCGCCCCCCGTAGGACGATAAACCAAACTTCCGGGGGGCATCGCCCCAGACCCCCCTTCAGCTATCCGCTATTTGTTGATACTGGTCATCTACATTGGGTATGCATTTATTGAGCCAGCTATTCACGCCTAGACGCGCGAAGCGCGAAAAATTTCAATAATTATTGATTGAATTGGTCAATATGATCGGGAACTGCATATATATTGATATCAATTTTTATCCTCTCTCTGCTGTGGTGCTCTGGCCCCTTCTCTCTCCTATCTGTTATGGTATAATGCTATATCACGTGACTTATCGCTGGTTATAACCCAGTGCATATCAAAGATTGACTCAGATTATGAGACTCATGTACGCTGAAACTTACTGCTAAAACTATCCGAATTACTGTACAATATATCTGGAAAAGGCAATTGTTGTCGTCTCTATTGAACTGCCAGTCAAGAACTACACAGAACACAGGACGTTCGTGTCAGCTACTGCGGAAGTGCCAGTTAAGTATACACTGTAAGCTGATATCCGTAGACTACGGACTTGCCGTATACTATCCGCAGACGACGGACGGGCTATATCTGCCATACTGCTCACGTAAACAGATTTACCGTTAGAGCTGAGTGATGTGTGATTGAAAAGGAAGGACCGCTCAATAATAATTATACATCTTAGGTCGTATAACCCTTGGCCGGAACGAAACGACACTTCGTCAGGCCCGCCGAAAACACTTGAGTCTTGGGCTCCCATAGGGTGATAAACCGACCGCCCCCCATCACGTTGTTCGCTTTTGCCACGAAATCAGCTGTACTGTTTAGCGAGCCAGTGCGAAGCGCGCGAAATTTTTCGATAATTCATGTTAAAATCGGTCAATAAGATCGGGAATTGCATATATATTGCTATCAATTTCTTGTCCTCTCTGCTCACGTTACCAGATTTACCGGTTCAGCTGAGTGAGGTGCAATGTTCCCTCTAAGCTGCGCACGTGCGCAATTCCGACACGGTCTCTGCGCACAGAAAATCTACGTTGCGCACAACAAATCCGAAGTTGTGACCTTTTTTTAGTCGTTACGCACTGATGTCCAAGGGTCTGCGCAGTGAGTGTGTGAGTGTGCGCAGACCCGTCAAAACGTAGAGGGAACATTGTGAGGTGTCTTGGAAACTGTAGGGCCCGTAAGTAATAATTAAACATAGTCGGGCGGGCGGACCCGTTGATATGACTTCGTAGCATGATGTTATTTCGTGACCTCCTGTCTGCTATAGCAAAAAAAATGTAGAATCGCCCAACAGGGATATCGCCCAACGGGGATATCTAGTTCTATATATCCCTCTCGTCCAATCGAAAAACTCAAATAACTCCGCTTCTACGGCTTGGAATTGAGTCAAATTTGTTTTGCATCGTTTTTGAAGACAGCGCAACAATTTTATGGGGTTGAAGAAAAATTTGATTTTTTTTTTGCATTCATAGGCAAATTCGAAATTTTCAAACTCTACGAAATCCGCAAATATTGGTTGGAATGAATTCAAATTTGGTGTGCGTCGTTTTTTAAGGCAACCTAACGATTTAATCACGTAACCCGCAAGATTCCGGAAAAAAGTTATTTTTAAACAGCCCTAACTGGCATATTATTTTTACCTGCCAGATGGAATTCGTCTTCTGAGGTTTAGATTGCCAAGACAGGAACATTCGGTGCCAGTCATTTAGGCGCCTATGGACAATTAAACCTATTTGTCTTTTGTAGGCTATATATAACGAAGTTTTCGGTGTTAATTCGCTCTGAATACTCATTAAGGATATGTTCTACTACCACATCATCTACTGCGAAGCCATTTTTCTCCAGCGCCCCCCATACCGCCCCTCTGAGCCCAGCGCCC
>ATSW01011639.1:0-21426 GCA_000444245.1 Botryllus schlosseri
TAACATTAGTCTCTGTTCATGACGCTTCTTCCTATCTCATGATTTACTATTTCCATCGCAAAACAATCCGCTTTGCAGACAGAAGAAATGCTGAAGGAAGTTTGCGATAACTTTGAAAACGACACTTCGGGATGCGCCGATCCGACCAATATGGAAATGGTAGTCACCGGGTCACAGCCCGTTCATTCTTGTTGCCCGTTGAAGCAATGCAAGTGTAAGAGCCCGGGAATACTCAACTGCACGTATAGGTACTTGGAACAATCTCATTGCCGCATTGAACTCTGGCTACTGTACATGTGATTACAGCGAGGACTACGCTTGCCCGGCTAACTACACGACTGTTAAAGTGGAGGACGTTTCGGCGACCAACTGCTGTCCGAAATTTCGATGCGATTGCGACTGCTCGTCGCTGACATGTAATGAAGCGCAGGTTGCGAAGACAAGGTTTGAACTGCTATTTGGTTTCTTGCTTTGCTTACCCTCCAACGAGCAACCTTGTTTCAACCCACAAATTCTCTCAAACCACCTGAAAATATCAAACCCAATATAAAAGTATTCGCGGTGCATTGACGCTGAAGCACTACCGATAAGAGTCTGAACTTTGAAGCTGGAATGACTGCAAATAAGCTAACGTTTTTTATGCTGTACAAGTGTTTAATAATAAATAAAATTTTAGAAGTACAGAATTTCAATATCGCAACAAACAATGTATCCATTAGTGTTGTCCAAAATTTGGAAAATCTCGAAAATGCCCAGTTTAATGTCTCATTCTATAGACTATTGATGAAAAAAAACAATGAAAATGCAACAAGCTCACAGAAAAGGATTCGTGATTACTAGTCTTCTCGACGTTCTATGGTCGGCGACACCCGCACTCTTGGGCAGCTACTTTCAAACGCATTACCCGAAATCTTGATGAATTAATTTCCTGCGAGCTTTTTGCAGGCTCATTGTTGTTTTCAATCAATAATACATAGAATAACACATCACAAAGGAGTATTTTTGAGATTTTTCAAATTTTCGACAGCACTAATATTCATATATTGGCGTTTTCTTTCATTTCGGTAGTCGTTGAGTGGAATGAATTTGGCAATATGTAAGTATAGTTAATTGTGATCGTGAGATTGATAGTGTTACCTTTCTGTAGTGCCAAGGTAGTCATTAATGGTGCCAAGGAACGAGCAGAAGTAATGCCGTGAATTTCTACTCGTAAGCAGAAGAAGCAATTTCTGAGTCATTTTGGAACTACTCGAAGTAGAAAAAGTGTGGTCTGAAAATTACTGGAGCAAGTAGCTTGAAAACGTAGAATGGGATATAATAATAAAGCACAAGTGATTTTCTTCGAAATGGCAACAAAAGGTATAATTTGTAATGAATAATAGCCCTTCGAGAGGGTGCAATTTTCAATATTATATTCTGTTGCAGTGCAGTAATTCATTGGCTACATCACCCGGTTATTATGCAAATTCAACTCACAAAAGTAATGTAAATCTATTGTAACGCTGCTTTCCACTTGACAGAATAGAGAATGTGAAAAGTAATAAGTTTAACTTTAAATTCTGCTAAAGAATTGGAGTTGGTCTAAAATCATCAATGCGTTAGTACTCCAAAAACAGAAGTAACCCACATCGTTACTGACTCCCTCTGAAAATGGCGAAGCTGTGGTCTTTTCAAGATTTCCTCAAACTTTTTTCAATATCTAATCAGCATTTTTGTCGGTATAAAGTCTATAATGCTACCGAATATTGTGCACAAAGTAAATTTCCTTGATGATATTAGGAATTCTTTTCGACAGCCTGGATTATTCTCATACCTGCTCAGTCTATCTGTCAATGGACTTATGTTTTTAAGGGACAACGAGTGCAATTGCCAATGCGAATGCGACAACACTAAGTGCCCGATTGCACCGACTTGCGGGCCGAACCAGGTTCTACGAACAGTGGGAACTTCGCACGGAGGCTGCTGTCAAGAGTATAATTGTGTCTGCGACACGTCAGCTTGCCTTAAGAAACCAGCGCCCAATTGTAACGAATATCAGGACACGGTAAGATAGTATCCCGCATGAAGACTATGTTTTGCTATGCTCAATCTTTGATTATGAACTTTTAAAACCATCTTCAACTACTTGGAATGCTTCTGCAACTAGCCCTGGGTAGGTCACTTATGTTAGAGGATTATAAGATTAGATTTGACTTTAGTATCAATGTCTTGGCAGTCGGATCATTCAATCATTCAATTTCACCCTTGATGCCCACAGGCATTAGTATACAGTTATTGTGAGGCTTTTATAGTTGTTTAGTTAATNNGNTACCCATGCCATCAAGAAATGTCGGGATCTATTTAATGAGGATCTGGGTATTCTTGAAAAGTCTCTGTTACTGTTGTCTGCCGATTTATATTTGTGCACACAGGGCCTGGTATACTGGAACTTTGATCAATCAATCAGTTTTATTAATATTTTCATCGTTTAAAAACACCACAAAACAGCGATACAATGTAAAGATAGGAGGGTGTCGAAACAACTTGTAGTAGTCTTTAAGATCAGACACCCACCTTGGCGTAGGCGAAGTAAAGAAGACGCATGCACACTGAATGAAAATGCAGATAATATAAGACGCAAGTCACAAAATGAGGGGGCGGAAGGCGAGGTCAATGTTAGGTTGTGGTCCGGTAATTCTGAAGGCTGGCTAGTATTCATTGGCCTTTATGCCAAGTTTCGTTTTTCTGTTAATAATTTTCATTTCAAAACATCACACGATTCAGGCGATATTAAAATCCTAAAGTCAAAATGTCTCAAGGCAGTGTTTTCTTGAGCACCTGCCTCAGCCTACAAATAGCAAAGTAATACATAATTTTTTAAACTATCGTGTTGTATTGAGTCTCTCGGAGGTACAGAACTTCACTGTGCAATTGAATAATATATTCATATTGAAATAAACCATTATATTTTTGGATGACACTGACACAAGTAAGGGGTAATCGTCAGCAAGTAGTAGAGAATTAAAAAGAACATTGTTTATCAACAATTGTACCACCAAATATGATATGATTGGCATGGAAATAATAACAGATGACATAACCTTTGAATATGTATTATTCAATTGTATTGCGGTACAAAAATCGCTGCGGTGCACGCCCGTAGATTTCTTGAAAGTTTTCCGCCTTTATTTCAGTATATGGTAACGGCTAATGGGTGCTGTGAAGAAGAATTTTGCCGCTGCAAAAACGCTTCCACGATGGGAGAAAGTTGTACGGAAAAATGTGACGAGGGCCACATCCTGAAATTCAGGGATACCGACAGCAAATGCTGCGGGTATTGTGAGTGCAACAGCTGCGTCACAAGCGACGGGGTTTATGCTGTAAGTAGCTAGTTATCGAAATATGTTCATTTTACCAATGTTCCTTACACCTACACTCAAGTGATTATGTTATATGACTAGTATTTTGTGCTATATGCGTTATTAAGCATGAGTTTTTAGATATGTGCCGGGTAAATAACATAGATAATAACTAGAAATGTAGCCACACAGATTTTTTGCGATTAGATTTACTGAATTCACAGAACTTGGAAATTGATGTAAATTGTGAATTAAAATGAAATGCAACAAAAGTCAAGTTCAATTCGTATCAAATCAGAGTTTTTTCTCATAAGTATCGGAATGGCAGATACAGGTACACCAAGCTTTGTCAAGTCCGAGTCCAAGTCAACGAGCAGAGAGTCGAGTCCAAGTCATGGTAATATGACTCGGGTCCGATTCCCAGGCAGTCAGTCCCAGTTCTCAGTTTCCAGTTGAAGTCTTGGTAAATCCACTTTTTATAACTCTTTTGGTGATATCGAATGGTTCGCATTTATAATAAACTAATTTCCCTCACTTTGTGCAGTTTCTGGTCGCATTTTCAAGTACCAGTACCAATAGACAAAATCCCAATAGTGTAGTTACTATTCTGCGAAATTACAATGAAATGTCGGTCTTGGCCGTCTGAATCTCGAGTCATATGACTTGGCTCGAGTATATGCGCAAGGACTCGAGTCAATACACAGATTGACTCGGTTCGAGTCGAGTCATCAGAAATTCGTGACTCGAGTCGGTCTCAAGTCGAGTCATTGCAACCTTGCTTACTGACACATGTCTTGCAGCCCGGTCAAACTTGGTCGACCACCAACAACTACTGCACAGTCTCCAAAATTTGTTCCGAGCGTCTACAAACTACTGATGGTTGCCATGCGGTCGACATTGTCCGTAACGACAGCAACGTTTGCGGTTCGATCGAAGCCTACAGGGTAAACTGCATGGAAGTGGAAGAAGCGAAAGTGTCAGAGCGTCTCTCGAAATACACGTGTTGCGACCAATTTGAATGTGTCTGTACCAAAAACGCCACCAAGCTGGCGGAAGCATGTAACCGGCAAGCCCCGAATTGCTCGATATATCGACAGTCCGTTTATCTAGATTTCTTCGAATGCTGCGCTCAGTACGAATGTGAATGTAAGCCGTGTGAATACATCTGTCCGACTGGATTTGCGCCAACTAAGCAGTCGACCATAAATGCTAATACTGACGGGTGTTGCTTTGATTACATATGCGAATGCGACACTTGCTTTATTGAGAACCAAAGCCCTCTCAATCTTGGCGGAATTTGGAGCGAAGAAACNCATCCAGGCTGTCTCGTCAATCACACTTGTACNAAAGTAGANGGAGAGTGTAAAACTGTTATCACAGATCCGTCAACATCGTGCGGTACTCTCGCCGCGTATCAATCTAGCAATTGCGCGGTACCATATCAGAAAGCCTTGGCTTTGAACACCTACGATCCGAACAATCCATGTTGCGTGCAGTATGAATGCGTCTGCAACGACGATAACGTTTGTCCCGTCGATGGACCTGTGTGCACTGCTAGTGAGCGGAGAGTGGCAGTGGCAAAGATGGCTGGCACCGGTGGATGTTGCGATACGCACACCTGTGTTTGTAAGAGCAAAGGTGAATTGCGACGCATATGCGAATTTCCCGATGATTACACCTGCCCGGAGGAGGGGTATGAGGCTGCGAAGGTATTTGCGGTATTAATTTTAATAGGCTTCGATTTCACAATAAAAATGTGTTCATTTTGCCAAATATTTTCGATCAATCATGGTTGTAGCCAAGTCACAAGTCAATCTCTCTTTTATAGTTTTGACTCGAGTCAAGTCGAGTCATTCTCAATTCACCACAGAGTCGAGTCCGAGTCCAAGTCAGGGCGTAAAGAGGTCCGAGTCATAGTGTTTACTGTTCAGTTTTGATTTTCATCCAGGTCAATCCGCTTTTTTGAACCGTGCTCAAGTGATATAGAATGGCTCACGTTCACAATATCGTAATTTTCCTCACTCCTAACAGAGTCTGGCCCGTTAATATTCTACAATGAAATATGTGTCTTGGCCGTCCTAGTCTCGAGTCATGCCCAATGCCTCGAGTACAAGTCGAGTCAACACACAAATTGACTCAAGTCGATTCGAGTCAGTTTACGCATTTGAAAAAATGACACGAATCAAGTCGAGTCACCAAAAAAATGTCGGTAGGGTCATTACGACTCTGATCTCAATCATTAGCAAACGTCAGTTATCGCAACAAACAATATATGCATCTTGCTGGAAGCTATTGTTTGTTGACGCATTAATTTTGTGTGATTCTTTCGCCGTGAGCAGTGCTGGATATTTTATCCAGGACTATTGATCTGCTCTTGCATTGATGAGGAATTTTTATTGTTATTATTGCCATTATCGTGATAAGCATTGTTGTTTATTGGTCCAATTTTTATGTCAAGTGAAATGTATCCATGGCCGATGATTGTAGTTTTGGTTTGGTTGTGTAGCTGTAACCAAAAATCGTCAGTAACAAACTAGTTCTACTTCTAGCACTACTGTTATTTCTGTTCATTCACTCACTCATCTCTGCACCCTACATACACACATTACACATATTTTTAACTATGAAATAAAAATTTTAATTGGCTTATATTCGTTAGAATTGAAACAAATTTGGCGTGCAGCGTTTTTAAGGGGACCTGATAATTTAATCAGTGAATGGCTGAAATCTGGAAAAAAAGTTAATTTTGAACAGTCCTGTACATCTACTTTCTAATATCATCTTGTTATTCAAATTGCTTCTCGAAGGTACAGAACTTCAATATACCATTGCATAGTATATTTATATTAAAATTAACCCTAATATTTGGCTGACTCTCGTCAGTGGTAATCGTCAGCAACTAGTAGAGAATTGGAAAGAACATTGTATATCAACAATCGTATCACAAAATATGACGTCACAGGCATGAAATTTCAAATAGGCTGGGTGAAAGAGAGAGCTTTAGCTTAATGTATTATTTTTAATTGGTACGCAAACTTCTTCTTGTTGTTTACTAGTAGGCTTTTTCTCTGCTTGAACTTGTTATTTACAGCAAAATTCCCCACCATTAAAATTCCGCAGCACTTCAACTCATTCGGGCTGTCAAACCCAAACAAACCGTTTTGTCTTGCGGAGAAAAAAATGGGGGTGCAGACTAGATGACCTTACTGAAAGGCTGTATCTCCATCGTCAAAGCATTTCGATGATGCAAGTAAAAATAGATCTGATCTCTCTCGCTCTCTTCACAGGTTGATTCCACGGACGCCTGCTGTCCGAATTTCACTTGCTCCTGTGACCCCAGCCGTTGTGTGAGACCAAGCACCGAATGTCCACCTGGTCAGCGACTCGTTGAAGAATCCACGTCAGGATGCTGCCCGACGTACAGATGCAAATGCAGCAAATGCTTGTCGAAGGGTGTGGAACATGAGGTTTGTGAATTGAGAGTTATAACTTTATGACACCATGGTTCTGATACTATAGATAGATAACATACAGATAGATGTGAAACACGTGCCAGCACGGTTGGGCAACCAGATGCAGCTAAAGTGGTTTTGAATGAAAGCTACTGTCGCACTGAATCTAAAAAAATAAATTAGAAACCAGTCTGGACATTGCACTGCCAAAATATCCCTCTTAAAAGACAAAAATTACCATTGTTTCGAATAATCGCATCGTCATAATACAATGACCTATTGTGGCGTTCCGATTGCTCTCACCGACACCAATTTCTATTCCGCTCTGGTTGTTCGACTGTGCAGTCACATGTTGGGTGTCTATCAGTAGGTCACTTATCTATACTGACACATAATTGCAAGCTGCACAAGGCAATTTTTTGTATGAATTCGGAGAAGCATACGCAGCGCATATCACTTTCAAGTGTATATTGACTGAAAATAACTCATTTATCACGACCATGGTCTTTTGGAATGATGTTATCGTGACAGCAACTTGTGTGGAAAATAGAATTTCCCTTCCAAATTTCAATAATGACTATGCCAATGAACATAGCAAGAAATGTATGGTGGCATGTCACAGAATAAAATACATTGAAAGGTTTGAAAGCATATTTATCTTGTATGATTTTGCTGGCACTTGTCCTGATTTAGCCACACTTATTTACCTCAGTTTACATCAGGGTTTTGTATTGTATTGTATTGTATTCCGTTGGATTGAAATTATTGATATGGTATTACTGTCATAATCTGGTGACGGTTGATAAATCAATCTGCGATAATTGTTGATTAGGAAACCACTTTGTAAACATATCCTCTTAGCCATAGTTTTTAAAATTGTGTGTTCTAAATGTTTGTTGATGGATTTCAAAAGGCAATGTCTGTACCCAGATGGGCACCAGCTGGATGGAAGATTGCCAAAATATGACATGCTCGAAAACCGCCGATTGTCCCACCATAACAACTGAAGCGTACAATTGCCCTGCATTCAACGAAACTTTGTGCACAGACGTAAGTTGCATCGTGACGTCACCATCGAAGTAGTTGCATTATGCTATACGTTTTTCAGAGAGGCGGTATCGTTCAAATTCGTGACGACACACATGGGTGCTGCAAGGAATGTAAGTCACTTTTTAAAACTCGCGATTGTGTGGCAAGGCAAGCTTTTGATAAACATTTTTTAATCAAGGTCATAGGTACTGAAAAGTTACAATAAATCTACACTTCTATGTTCTTTAAATAGTTGGAAAGTTCCTAACCAAAAATCCATGATTTATTAACTGTCATATCCATTTTTATTGACGAGAATTCCGGATCGTTCTGATTCTGTGAACAGATGTAAGTCCATTATATTCAAATCATAAATATTTACTAATTGGTCAGAAATCTGATAATGGGGTTACTACGGCAAGAAGCTACTCGTTCAAAGATCTTAATAATAGTAATCAGCTATATATAATATAATCCATGATGAAATCGCCATGCTTCAAACCAGTTGGTATCACTCATTAACTTCGATATTGCCAACACTCAGCAAATTCGAGCCACCACCAATTCGAACATTTGTATATCATTTCTTATCATTTAACAAGAAATTTATGTCACAAATTTTCCGGATTTAATATTTGATCCCACTCATAAATTGCAGTAAAATATTATAATGCCATCTGCATAGTTCCTTCACTGGCGCCCATCATCATTTATGATATGTTTTGGGCAATACTTTGAATGTAAAATGCCAGCTATGTGGTGCATGATTAAGGATTGCATTAGCAGCGTAGCTCCAACTTTTATCTTCACCCTCTTGAAATCCTTTGTTATTAAAAGTCCATTCTTAATTTGGTGATAAATTCCTTTTATCTCCAGTGTGTTCAAAACTGTCATAGTAATCCATCTAAAGGTTATTGAATGCCAGTATCCTTGCGTGCCTTAAATTTTGTTGTCATATGACGGTAACACAAGCAAGTTTCACAATTCGGGAATGCATCTTCATAACACGCTCGTTGACCATTTCAATTTTAAAAAATATAGGGTACTTTGGCTCTAGAATTCAGTGGTATTATTTGAGTTTCTAATGGGATTGAAGGTAAGCTTCTTGCATAGACAATTTCAAGCAACAGCTTGACATTTTATGTTGCCCAAAATGTATTTGCAATGACCTTTTCTCTGGTATTCTTGCAAGTGGGGCCCCAAAATCCAGATAATACAGGATAAATAACATTCTTGTTGACTTCAGATGTAAAATAACTTACATTTACTATGTTTGAAGGTAAGGATGCTGATACCCCTCTTTGAAATTTAGATTTTCGGCGACTTATTCAAACTTTGTCTCAATAAGTTTATCGCCTGTTTTAAGACCAACTGTATATCTGACCACTGATTTTTTTACAGGTTTGCTGTGCAGATATCAGGAAAAGCAAGAGTTTGTCAATCGTACCATCAATGGCGTAAACTGCACGACCGCAGACAGGATAAATGTTGGGACTTGCACAGGCCCATGCCCGACGATAATTGATCATAATCCGTTGACAGGAGCGATTGAACGTAAGAATTCGTTTTAGTGCTAGGCGCGAGGATACAAATACCTGAATCGTATATTAATTCTGATGACTCTAGTTGAGTAGTGAAATCTATCTCTTTTATGAGGGAAATTGTCATAAGAACTTTTGAAAAAGAATACACCGACTCATGATATACATATCACAGAAGGAAGGTGCAAATATATCCTTGTTTAAGGCTTTCTTGCACAATCCCTTCATGCTATCCCGGTAATGCTGAGCGCCAAGCGGATAAGTCATGGATACCAGTGTTACTAATCAGGTCTTTGGTCTGAACCAGCCGTGGATTGAACCCACGAGCTACCGATCAAGAAGCCGGACGCTTCACCAATACGCTATCTTGCATGAATACCTCCTGCATTACCGTGACTGAAAATATATTTCCGAAGATTGTAGTGTCCTGTGACATTTTATATAATCGCTAAGATGCATCCTGCAATTTTGAAAGGAGCTGGAAGAAACTACTTGGCCTACTGGAGTAGTTTCAGATTTTTCATTTTCACCTTCCACTGGAAGTAGTTTTGACAAATCTTGGAAATTGAAAATTCAGAACTACTTTTCAAGCTTGCCTGTTGAAAATGTGACATCGATTCTGTGATTCATACCATGGTTAACGTGATATTTACCGGATATCTCGTTTGATTACAGCAAAATGTGCATGCTGCAACCCGAGAGTTGGTCAAAACTCCGCAGTTTTTGTGTGCGACGATGCCTCCCAAGATATGGGAATGATTGATGTAGTGACAAGTTGTAGTTGTTCCGGACATTGAGTCATGACCTTGGATCGTTTCACGACACTGACAAATGTTTTTTGTGTCAAATTATATTGGAAATAAATATTACATGCAACGTTGGACAATTTGCATGTCGTGACATGGGGTGTAGGGGTGGGTGTAAAGGATTGCATGTGGTTGTTCTCATGTTGAAATGGAATTGAATTATCTTGAATTGAGCACAGATATTCACCTCAAGTCACAGGCATCCTATCAGCACAGCCTCGGTGTCAACAAATATCTAGACATCTGCTATCAGAAGTATTTACGCCTCTCTTTTAGTAACATAGTTTCGTAGCAAGACCAGTATCATATGCCCAGAACACATTTATTGACTCAAAGCATGACAAATGTTTGTAAGTACTCAACGACACATATGACAACAGCTACCTTGGATACAATACTACAAAACAATACAGTGACACACAATATATAATATCACCACGAAGAGCACGCTTTCCGCGGTTATTTGAAGAATTTTCCGCGCAAAACTCAAAAATGCAAGCAGACCAAACAGGTGCCTGTATAATAATTTAAGTAATCTCACAGCATAATTGCCCGAAAATATGAAGACCACGAATAGTACACGCTGTCTCAAAGCACGATTTCCAAATACTGCATTTACCCGGCGAAAAAATAGGAAACTTTTGGTCATATCAATCCATGATCGGCAAAATATAATTGAAAACGTAAAAAATGTGCAACACATAAAAACGATGAGGAAAATTTGATAAAATCTGATACGCAGTAGTACAATTCGACGTGAGATTATGCGGAGGTCAGAAGTCATCAAATACTGTACAGATTCAAGTTGAGAGGCTGACCATGGTTAAACAAATTTGATTTCAAGTGAGACCTCAGTTAATAGCACAAGTTAATGAACGAATGTTAATTCATGTTAGCATATTTCATTGCAGCACCCAGTACAGAGTCTCAAATATTGCAGGCTGATTATAACAATATGAAAAAGGGAACAAAATCAATACTGCACCAATCACCTTGTTTCCATGCTTTGTACCCAAAGCCTTCAAGATTATATTGATAAATTAGTGTTGGAATGATGAGATAGTGAATCCAAAATAGATTTTCCGAGCATTGTGCAAAGTCTAGTGCAGCCGACTGCAGATCAAATCACAAAAGAAATCGATACTGGACTACAGTAAGCAAGATAATCCCCATTTAGGATATGGTCCAAGGAACATACCTACTCTGTGAAATCACGCATAAAAAGAATCTATTACCAACTAAAGTAGTTCAGTAACATGGAACATGTTGTCACTTCAGTTAACGCACTTGGTCTCGACAAAATTGCGACATAAAAATTTTGTGGAATCTCTTGCAACACTTGCACAAATTTCCGAATAAACAATTGAAGCAAACGAAATTTGAACAGAAAATCAAGATAATCTCAATCCACAAACGACTAGCCACGTTCACTTGGTAATCAAACTCTACAGAAAAGAAAACGCATTGAAGAAAAAGTGTGAATTTCATCCATAGCAATGTACAAAACGGACAGATTTGCATGACAGCGATTTAGAAATCCGAAATTCTAACCTCGCTGTCGGTACTTTTGTATGGCATCGCTGTAAAACAAGTACAATTATTAGATACAATCTACGTTAAGAAACATACTGCATTGCGAAAACGATTTCTAGCACCAAGAAATAACGCTGCATATCGTCGACAACACACGTAGAACGATTTCCCACTACAGAACCAATTACATTTTGAGGAAATTTTGAGAGTGGTTGAGAGGCACAGTCTCGTCTTTTTTCATCATTTTCGCTTTCCTCTTACGAAAAACAACGGCGTCGTCATCACTATCCGACTCGCTGCCAGACATCGCGCAAGTATCAGCCGCTTTCAACTCGGCATTCCCATCCGAATTACTGACCAATCTCTGATACNTGTATTCCAAACTGCGATTTTTCCGCCAAAACAGGAAAGTCACCATCATCATCGCTGCTAAAAGCATAGCAGCTGCTAGCACACCAACTTCAATGTAGAATTTTACGTCCGTGCACGCTATCAGGCTATCTTTAGGCAGCGATCCGCCCCTACACCGTTTCGGATACGAACGCCACAAATACTTGGTCGTAATAAAGCCGTCTTCGCACCCACTTTTTACAGAATAATAATCGGTGTCTTTGCACATAGGGCACGCGTCTACTGACTCCCACAGAAAATGGAAATTACACCCATCGCAAGAACCTTCAGGGTAGTTTTTCGGCATTATGATCGTGGATTCTTTGGCGGGGATCTCAGGATTGCACCGCAGTCGAACAGACGCTGTCGTGCCGCTCGGACAGTCATCACTTGGAGTAGGATGTGCGTATCGGTAAACAATGTCGTTAAAATACAGTTCCCGGCCGGCAGGGAATATTTGAGACCCACACATTTCGTTAGCGGTACCGTTAGAGCTTGTGTCTTCGTACACTTCCATCAACATGGAAGCGATAACTTTCGGTTGCGAGAACAGATGCATATCTTTGCCAGCGTCGCCCAACGACGTAAACCTAGTCGAACGGCATATCATCCCCGACACTTCCTCCTTCATCACAGAGTTTCCTGTGTTATTTGAGGAGCAACGCGCGTTACCGAAGCCATTATTTCCGCAAACGCTGAAATTGTAGTAATGGACGTATTTGTGACCGCCAGTAAAACTAGGCGGAGTGATACTGAGTTGGTTTGTCGATAGTTTACCGAAGTCATAGGAACGACTGTTAACTAATGAATCAAACGCACAATCGTTTTGACACGCTGTCTGCGCGTTATTGCTTTTAGTACCGGTGGAACACACGGAACAGTTTTGACTTTGGATAGTTTCGTGAGGTAGAATCGTGTTTGGCGGACACTTGACACACGATTTCGAATTTGAGTCGATCTTGTGTCCGGCGGGGCAGGGTATGCATCCCGAATCGTCAGAACCGGCCACACAATCGATACAGTCAATGGCGGGCGCGCCTACAGCGTTATACAGTTCCATCGAGTAAATAACAGCCATATCACCCGAGTATTGCCTGTCGACGTGAAGTTTTCTGCTGGTCTTTTGATAAGCGAGAGTGATGTTCATGGTCTCGTTTCTGCGAAAGACATATTCGAAACTGGTTTTCTCTGTCTTTTTGTGCCACGACGCTAGCACCCGCGTGCTACCGCCTTTCGCATTTTTCATTACGTACAAAACACAATCATCAAAACACTTGAGTTCAAACACAAACGTAAGTCTGCCATATTCGCTTTCGCCAGCCGCGTCACGTTTCACGCTACGAAATCCGAGAATTTCCAATTTCAGAAGCAGATACGCAACAGGGGTTTCACTAGCGGTGCTCGCGATCATACCGCCGTTTGACGACCATCCGTTCGGTCCTAGGCACGTTTCCTGGTTAGTCGTCAAGCAAGAAACAGCCATGTTCGACGGCAAGGTGTCCCACCAGTGATATACGTAAGCAAAAACCGGGTGACTGCCAACCGGGCAGTTTTTACAAGTCGAGTTACCGTCTTTGGAATACGACCCTTTGCGACACGGGGCACAGCCAGTCTTACCGCCGTAAAAACCAGGGTTACAAGGTGCGCAAGCTTCCTGCATTCCCGATTTCGGTAATGCCACAGAGTCCTGCAGATCCTCACGGCAAATTTGGGGAGAGTTCCAAGCATACGACACTATTGTCTTCCCATTTCTGCATGACGATAATGTATGGAAGTAATCACCTACAGTACAAGCTTGTTTTTCGATGCACTCGGCAGATGCAGCATGAGAATAACTTTCGGTCTCGTTGCATTTTGTGCAGTGGATCGCGCCTTCCTTGCTGTGCGTACCTGCTAAACAAGGACGGCACCAATCGGACTTTTCCGTCTCACTGAAATAACCCGGTTTACACGGATGGCATTTCGTGAGGAAAGACACCCCGAATATCTCGATTTCTTTGATCAATGCAGGCCGCAGTCTCGTTTTACTACCCAGCAGCAAACCGTTTGTTTTCCAAGTCAGCAAGTTTCTGCCTTTTTCCAACAGCAATGTGTACTTTTTCCAAGATGTCCCGGTGGTAGATAGAAATGTGTTATTCCTGTCGGACGCTGAGATTTGACAGTCTCCGTTTCTTACAAAGAAATGAAAAATCAAGTCTTCATCAGTGCTTTGATACACGAAAGACATAGACCCTTTAACAGCGATATCAACTGTGTAAGTCAATGAGCTAGAGCAGTCATCGGTGCTGGAACTAATGTAACCACCTCTCGCAGTCCAACCTGACATTGAACAGTTAGATACTTTCGGACTGTACCCGAATTCAGGGAAAGACGAAGACGTGGTCGTTACAGAAAATCCTTCAGGTATTCTGTCCCATCTGTCGTAACGAATTCCATTGCCTAAAGAATATGTGCCAGGTGGGCAAGACTTGCAAGTTTGAGTGTTCTCGTCTAAGAATTCGCCGCGCAAACATGAAATTTCGCATCCCGCTTGGTGTACAGGAGCTGTCGCTTAGGGGCAGGTCAAGACGCAATCGGACGATTTTGGTACCGCGACCTTCCACCGAGCGCCATCTTTGCATTCTGTGTATTCGTACTTGATCATGTCCGCCGTACATTCTTTCTTGTCGGCAGTCGAAACTTCCCGCAACGCAACTAGAACGATAATGTATTTACCAAGCCAATTAAGGTACATTCTGCTGTTTTTACATACCCTGCCTGTGGTGCGAAGACAAAAAGTTTGATTACTATATTCAAATGAAAATACTAATTCATGGCCGTACAATAAACTCTTTATATAGATACATTCACTAAAAAGTAAGTTTGGGAGCTATTTGGACAGCTCACCACAGATTGTACACTATTGAGTCTTGTCTAGAAGGGAATTAAATAAAGCCTGAATATTGAGACAAGTGAAAATGAATCAAAATCTAATCTTGGATGGATAATCATAATCCGCGGTTTTATAACTTTTTTCCATTCAAGACACACAATGTAGACCTACATTGCAACACACATTGTGATGCAAAACGACATGCGTGATCTCTCCAGCATTCACATCACCAGTAAGCTTGCTTGTTTATACCTACTGTAAATATGAATAGACTGCCTAGCGGATTGGTAATCCTATCCTACTGGTTAGTTGTACTGTGCCACTTAGGCCATCATGTCCACTGTCTACTGCAATTACATGTGGCCTGCGGGTGTGAGTCCGTTTAACGTAGGCTAGAGACTTGATCACACAATTTAAAAACATTTTGCCCAAAATTCGAGATAGTAGCAGACAATAAATATCAGTAAATGATGGAGCGAGACATTGAGCAGTCGTTTTAAACAGATTGCAGTCATTCCAACTGCATAGGACCCGCGGGAAAGGTGATTCTGATAAAATTCGGTTACACGCAGCTAGCTTATCGAGATAATTTTTGATGATTCAGTCTTTCTAGTCTTGTTTTTAAGACGAATTTTGCAGTTTTTTGGTCTCATTTTACCCACTCACCACAAATGATAGTATTGACTCAGACAAGCGTATATATTATTCTGAATAATACATGTTGAGTGGTAAGCGGCAGGCCAGAGTGGAATCGGTGGCAACGGCACACGCAACGTGACGCGNCGCGAGCAGTTATATCTGATCACACCGATTAATGAATTATGCTGATGTCACAAAGCGATACCAGAGTCCAGATCAAGAATAAGGCGCTTGCGCTTTACAATGAACGCAAGTAAGCGTTGCATTTGCGCAACAGCGAATATACGGCGTAACCCTAGTCCAGCGTATACCAGGTCTATTTCAGCGCATTGTGTTGTTTAATAAGTAATTCAGTATCGAATCGGAGCGAAAAATATTTCCGTCACGCCGATGGAATTTTTCAATCACTCAAGAAATCCGTCTGTCACGCACAACATGTTGTCGAAAACAACCACCGGTTCCAGTCTGGGTGGCAGGCCAGACTGGAATTAGTGGTTGTTTTCGGCAATAAGTTGCACGTGACAGAAGGGTTTCTTCCCTAAAATAATTAAGGAATTGAATGGAAAGTTGCGCGTGACGTTTGCCACCAATTCCACTCTGGGTGGCAGGTATCTTGATAACGTTATCTAGTGAATGTCTCGTAAACTCCTTAGTACAGTATTATCCCAACACTGCAAATTCAGGTCTCTCTCATGCTTCACTCGGAGCCTAACACTGAAAAGGATGTCCATAAAGCACTGCTACTATTTTCAATCAATTTGGGTCATACTTTTGAGACAGAAGGTACCGTAGGCCTACCTAGTAAGACTAATTGGTCTATAAGACTTTTTTTGCTAAAAAATCGATTTGAGACAGAAAGATCAATGATCAAATTTGTTTAATTTATTTTTGTAGTGCACACACTGACTAAACTACACTCGCACCAATGCACCAGTATAATATATTGTAGCATCAAATCCTGGATAAGCATATTCAGAAGTAGACTATTGGTATCACAATACACGCCAGCTTTCGTACTTTCGCTTCCTGATCATACATATCATACACTACCGGCATCCGGTCCGAATGTACTGTATTCCACTGCTCCTCAACAATTTGGCCTGATCCAGTCCCAGTGAAATTCACATTCATATCAGGATCAGAACTTTGACCACATTTACAAAATTCACTAGAAGAAATTATTAACATAGTTTACACATAGCTGGACTGCTAGACTTTTGCAATGCCAGTTCCCAACGCAGCATCATGCCCGCGGGTTCACTTCTTCCATTGATCCAACGATCATTTATTTGCAAATATACATCAAATACATCAAACCAACACATAACCGCAAGTTGGCGATGTGTCAATCTCGCATGAGAGCACTGTTACTCAAGCATATCCTAATCAATATTATTCATATATTCGTATATTTTCGGCTGACACTCGCCGGGGGTAATCGTCAGCAACAAGTAAAGATTCCTTTTGAATATAATATTTAATTGTATATTGTGCCTCGGAAAGTCTTATCGGGCATGTTCAACAGCAGAGGATCCACTTCCAGGTATGAGCTACAGCAGCTGCTAGAGAGTACTGAGCAGTGAGCAGTCAGCTTTGAGCATCGAGTTGGATAAAAAAATCATTTGGGTCAGAGAGATAAGTCTTTATGCTCATCAAACCATAGTGTCCTATATGGTGTCGACACAAGCAAATCTCACGGCTCAGTGAAATTGATTCACGTCACAATTTCCATTTGGCTACAGGCAATTTGACGGTCATTTTTGACCGGCTTGCCGAGCATTAAATCTGGTAAAACGGATATCAATCGAAAGCTGACTCTGCACTGATTACGAAAATATAAATTTTATTCCGCTCGCGGCCCTGGAACCCCCACAATCAGCCTCGAATCTTTCATTGTTATGAGATTGGCATTGGAAATATATGATCTGGGTTTTTTCAACGTCCAAATCTGGGTTTTTCCAAAATATCTCAGTGGCATCTCTGATTGTGGGGGCAGATAGGATTCGACGCCTGAGAAATCGACACTCGATCGTTACCAATAAAAGTGGCCCTTCGAAACTGAAGAAAGCGCATAACACAGCATTCGGAATAATGGATGCAACTATGAGGTCGACCAACTAGTCTGATCGGGGAAGCGAGTGGCGCAGTTGGTTAAGCGCCAGCGTCACAGACACCAATGGCTGTGGTTCGAATCCCGGTTCGAACTATCTTCTATGTGTCGGAGGTTTATCTGGGCTCCTCATCGCTAACCTCACTGCAATAGCAGTGTCGAAAAGCCCAGTATGATGGTGAGCCGCGCCAGTAAGCAGTCGGCAGTAAAGAACAAGTCCGGACGCATGAAAGAGAGAGAGACTGAAGTTGAGAGCGCGCGAGTGTGGAAGTCGTCCGGAAAGAATACCAAAAAGCAAAGAACCTGAACATTACTGATATCATTGTCGTGGTGTACATGACCTTAATAGGCGATAAACACCACTGTTCTATGTGTCAAATAAACCAAACCAAACCATCCCGAAGTGAGGAATAGTGATATTGGGCATAGTAGAATGGCTTACTTTGAACACCAACAACAATATGTTTAAACTGAAATCAATTTCAGCATTTCGGAATGCTTTAGTAAGCGTTATTCCGAAATTTCTCCAAATCAGGTCGCGGCCCGTGTGTTGGCTATAATTTATGCCGAGTTCACGAAATAATTTTGGGGCCCCTTCGAGCAATTGGGGGGTTTGAGGTGCGGCAGTTACGGTGCTGTATCCAAAATAATAACACAAATGCTGCATATGAATTCTTTGACAATATTTATTATATCATCTGAAATTTTTTGGTACACGGCCGTAGTCTATAGAAAGTATTCGAAAGGCGGCATCATTCTGGAATGCTTTTTAATTCGTCGTGAATTAACTATTGAGGTTGGTGATAACTTTTAATATGATATTATGATCATTTCATCGTCGTTTTATAATTACCGTACAACTTACAATAAACCACTGTACAGTATAAACTTGTATTGCACCAGGGGTCGCCAACTCAAAACGGGTTGCGGGCCACTTTTCGTGTGGAACACCCATATCACGAGAAATTGTTCTTTGTTTTTTGCTTGATCGCAGATCGTGGATACTCCCACTGTGTTTTGCAGGTGTTTTGGTGATGAGCTAATTGCTTGAAACTGAAGTCTTTTTAACACTGCAAATTTGATCGAGGAGTATATTTGAGAAAATCTTCCAGCTCCGTATGGCTCATCGTGGTATAATCCCACTTCGAAACGAGAAATTTATTGCAGCCATGATCATGATCATGCAATAACGCTCAGTGTTAGCTATGCTTAGCATCTATGTATTGCGCAGAAACTGCCGTATGAAGTGAATCGATCGGTTTGGGAATTTTTTCAAGTTTCCAGTTGGTTAGTCTTTTTAATACGTGGTTAATAATACTTTCGTTGTTATTATTTGTCCAAAATTGATTTTCATGAGATATTTTGCCAACTTTCCAAACTTTGTTTTTCAGCAATTTGAACATTCTAGTCCTGAGGCAGTGAATCAAATCAGGGCATTCAGAAGTGCGCCGCGCAATAATTTGTTGCTCGCGTTGCTCGAACTCAGCATCTGTAATACTATCGAGGAGATAAAAACATCATTGACTAAAAAACTCTTTCTGAATTTCTTGTTGGTTCCGATCTCATTTTGCAGCATTTCGATGAGATTGTCTTTCAAATGTTTCAGGCAAAGTACATGCGTGCATTTGCGAAACGAACTCTCTATGGCCGTGTGAAGTGCTGTTTCGTCATCGGTGCCAACAGTTGGTTTGGTGAAGTCAGATCCGAGGGCAGATGCGAGCTGATTAAAAATGTCCTTATAAGTTCCAATGTCCGATCTGTGGTGCAAATACAACAGACCTTTAAATATTGGGTGTTCGTTGGTATCTACACTGATATGATTCATACTTTTAAGTACTGCAGCAGTCGCATATACGTTTCCTAAATGGAATGTCTTATCAAATCCGACAACTGACTTGCCCGTTAAGCATTGATTTTTGATATCCAAAATTTGTTCGTTGCTATACAAAATTATGTTTGGAGGATTGTCATTAGAATGAATGATTTTTTACGAAATTGGACGTCTGTGCGTGACTTGAAGCATTTCGTCGGCAAACCCTCCCTTGGCCGGAATCTTGATATCATGCTGCTGATGTCCATCGTTTTTCCTGTATTTCGTTTGGTGTATTTGGTGGTGGTTTCGTGGCATGTTGGTGATGTCTGACGCTTCTGTTTGTAAATTGGTGCAAAGTCTTTTGGCGGGAACGTAGTCTTTTTTATTTCATCCATGACATTTGGATTAGTTCGAATATATATATATGCTCATTTCCACGACTGTTTACGTGAGTTGTGGAATACTGCATTCTTGTGGTTCGCCTTTGTATTCCACAAGAGCTACAGGGAGCGCAAAATCGTCCTCAATTCATGTTATTCTTTTTTCTAGTTTGTTCTCTTTTGGGGTAGCGTAGTGCCTTCCAATTTTAATAATATTTTGAGGCATTGGTCAAGGAGAAAGCTCCTGGTATCCTACAGAGTTAGTTTCTTGGACCTTTCTTCGAATACCATAAGCTCCGTCTTTTATTTTAGGGGTGTAGGTAAGGGTTTATTTTCCTCCGACTTGAGATAGAGGTAGTATGCTCGCATCGTCTTATGCCATGCTCCCATATCGTCCCAAAATACGCGTAGAATGTTCGTTTTTTTTCTTTCTATGTTTATCGTGTTGTCTACTAGAAAGTAGACGTTACGTTTCCTGCTAATTGGGATACTGTTGATCGATGATCGACAGTTCTGCAGAAGGTGCAGCACTTCGCTGATCCCCATGTATTCCCCGAATACCAACTCGTTACCACCCATGAGCAAGTTTTTCGATGAACCGAACCCTCCTGCACTTCGTATTTCATCATCATTTATCTGATCAACATCGCTATTAATTTTGTTGAGTCAGAGTCGTCCACCGAATCGATTGAATCTTGATGTTGGGCAACCTCCGATTGTTTTTGATGATCAATTATGATGGGTGTGTCCAGATTATCCGGTTTCCAATCAAATCAATAATCGATTATGTTTTCGTAGCAGAAATCGTTATGTTACAGTTGTCCATCGAATCGATGTCGCAGTTGTCCACCGAATCGATTGGATCTTGATGTTGGGCAACCTCCAATTGTTTCTGAAATACATTGGGCAACCTCCAATTGTTTCTGAAATACATTGATTGGAAGTTCGTCAACACCGCGGTCTGGGATCAACACCGCGGTCTGGGATGTTGTATATCACGTCCGTATGACCTAACGACCGTGTGCGCACTGCGCATAAGTTAAACCGTGTCGCGGAAATAAATCTTAAATTTCCTCGCGTAGTGGAAGATCCACGACAAGGCCGGCAATCCGGTAGCACTCATCTGGCGCATGACAACCACGTTGCTTTTCAACGAGGTTATGGCGATGGTGCCAGTGGCCTCCGTTAGCCTGTGAACGGAATAGCGCATCCGTACCAATTTCATTGGTACGTGGGTGGACGTATCGGCGTACCTGTGCAAAATTAGCAGGGATTACAGACTAGCTTCATCGCTCTACTTCATCTACAACTACCGAATACGATATAATACTACGACTACCAGTGGCGGCTCGCCCTATCGGGCAACTGGGGGCATTGTCCCAAATAAAATTCTGTTCAATAATAATTGTTTACCATTTATAGACGCACAGCAATCTATATATACCGAAATCACAGCGAAAATCGTATTCTTCCTGTCCTTTCGCTTGTAAATGCCGTTATATAGCGAAGTCTCTGCGAAAATC
>ATSW01011643.1:0-18156 GCA_000444245.1 Botryllus schlosseri
AAATCTGTCAAAATGGAAGTAAGCGTTTACTCAAGCTATTTTTTAAAGCGGTACTTATAGAATTGTTTCATGCCTGCAGCTAAAGATGCCAACAACGTGGAAGAACCATCTTCTGCGGCACAAGAAGATGAAAAACTACAAAAAGAGCTTAATTGGTGTATCGATCAATTGCGACTTGGACTCATGACTCGGAAAGCCTCGCAGAAACAAAGTATGAACGCAAGAATATAATTTCTCGCAATGCCATATAAATACCAGAGACTTATTTCTGGTTCTTGGTAGTGATAATCACTACTGGCTGATTTAATGTAAAAATGTCATTTAGCTGATGAAACTGTGAAATTGATAAGAGCTTTGGCATCGCCAACAGCACCTCTGGTAAGAAAACGGCAGATTATGAGACAAACATTTGGAGATTACAGAAAGAAAATAGCGGACGAGGAAGCTAAATGGCATAAAGGTGAGAATTCCGTCGTGGTTTCTGATTCTGTTCATATAGGCATGGCGCATACATTGAACTATACTAAATCTTCATGTACAATGTACATATTTGATGTGACAATTTCTAGATATTGTGATACCATGAAGCAGTATAGGTTCGAAAAAACGAATTCAAGTACCGATTTAAAGAGCTTCTTGGAGGTATAGAACTTCAATACACAATTGAATAGTATATTCTTGTTAAAATGAACCCGAATATTTTCGGCTGACAATTCTCATTTCATGCTGGTGACGTCATATTTCGAGATACGATTGTTTGTTGCTATACATACAATGTTCTTTCCAATTCTCTACTAGTTGCTGACGATTACCCCTGACGAGCGTCAGCCGAAAATATTCGGGTTCATTCAATATGAATAATGAATATACTATTCAAGTACCGGTTTAGGCTTACCATATATTTTGATTTCAAAGAGGGACAAAAATTGGTAAGCACTTTCCCTCCACCCTTAGGCCTACACCAGCGACTTTTACAAAATAATGGTGAACTCTTCCCAAAAGCGGGATATTTAGCTAAGCTGGGCGGCACAAGACATTTAAAAGTTGGATTGTCCCGCCTAAATAAGGATGTATGGTAATATGAGGAATGCATAATTGCATATCCATACATTAATTCACCTGCAAGTTCTGTAACACCAATGGGTTGTGGGTTCGAGTCCGGCCGAGATCAACTCCTGAATTCCTACATAAGTTTTGGGGGTTTATCTAGGCTCCTCCTCGCCATCTCATCCGTGTAAGCGGTGTCTTATAAAAGCCTAGCATTGGGCCGTTCTGCAAGTCGGCAGCTATGGAATTGAGGAAAATTGGCGTAGTGTAAATGAGCATAGTAGTCGACAAACACCATGACAAACACCATGATTACCACTAACAAACAAAACATTTTTCAAATCCCCACTCCACCCTCAATATTATGCTATGATTTATGACAAATTCCAGAAATGAAGCGACTGTTTTATTTGATACTTCGATGTTTAGACAAGTGGTCAGTATTGAAGTATTTCTACTTTTTTGGAGTACCAAAGTAGGTTTTGCCCACTTGCACTACTTACTGATGTGATTACGTTTTTTGAGTATTTCCACTTGTAGTTGATACTTTTCTGAATATTCTACTTGCTTTTTAAACTTGATGTTTTATCCAGTTGAAAGTAGTGTGTGGAACACATTTGCATCATATTCATGGGTGGAAGTGTCATTACAGTCTAGCAAAATAGTCCTGCATCACATCAACCTCCTATGAAGCCCTATACCGTATCTACTAGTCAAAACCACTTGAGTACTTCTCGGACATTCAATTTTTGCTTCCAGTCGAATTATTTTTGACTTGTTTGTTATTGAGTAGAATTTACTACTTGTCAAGGTAGTCAAGGAAATTACACGATCTCTGTATTTAGATGCTGAAAGACTCCAAAAAGTCAGTTCAATATCATGCTCAAATTCCGGTAAGAGTGTTTTCCTTCGCAACTCGAAGGACTCTCACCGACAGTCTTTGTCGGAAATGTTTTCAAAATGCACAATCGGCGATGGCTCTGGCGATGATACTGACGGGGAATTCCGGTTCAACTTCAGTGTCTCACAATGACCATGCTAATACATGTGTTCATTGCTTATTCTGGAGCCTTCTCAAACAGGCTGGGTTACGGAAGTATTTATGCCATGCGCCTGTAGGGAATCGGACATAATGTGATGGTGTGTACTTGCTGCACGGGTTGCCGTACTGACAAATGCAGCTTGCGATAGTCGGTTGACTGTACCAATTCCACTTGCTCCCAGAAGTGGTCACCCACCACATCTGGATGCTGGATTGATTGGGATCCTAATGAGCCACAACGAGACTCGATGGTCACAGAAGGACGAGTATTGAACAAAAAGTCGGTGGACTTTCTGTATGAGGAACTTGAATGAAAAATGTTGATCTGTAGAATTGCTATCATTGCCTAGACCTGGGATATATCATATATTAAACGAACTTTGTCATCACCCGTACCTGTTGGGCATGTGAGCGACCGTGTTAATAAATATGGAACATCATCCACAATCTGTTACTAACGAATGTGACTACATGGATCGTATTCGTTATCGAATTGCAATGTATTATAACCTTGTAGAATGCGTGGCGCAAAATGTTTGTCCCATCTATCTAACGAACTGAATTGGCGAGGATCGACACGGTCTTGGCGTCCTTACTGAGTCTCATTGATGGTCAAATTCCAAGGCGTGAGAGAGGGAGGAAGAACCAGGGCAGGGGAGGGCTCTCGAGATATCCTTATGGCACAGGGTGGTGGCATGTTAAGCATTTAAATACTAATATTCATTCAGTTGAGAGAAGATGAAACATGAACAAGTGTTAATGCTTATCGGTTTCTATCAAATCGCAGCGGAGGTAGAGAACGGTAGAGTGATTGCAGAGTCGACCCGACAACAAAGGCCTACTGAGCTGCTGGACGCAGAAGTGTGAGAGGGCAAAGACAGGTGGTATGCAAAACCTGTAATGTTAATTTATTATGAGAATATCAAGTAGATGACAAAGCGTAATTAGGTTCTTCAATTCCTATCATATCGCTGTGAATGTAGAGAGGAGTAGAGCAGAGGTGGCCAGTAATGAAGTACTACTAAGTAGATTTTGCGTACTTGCTCTACTTCCTCAATTTGTTCTGATTTAGCCTACTTCTACCTTTACTTGACAGTTTTCTAGGCAAACAATTTATTGCTAACAATTTTATCATTTCAATACACCATACCACAAGACTGCGATACAATTAAAGATAGGAATGTGTCGAAAAAACTTGGTCGAGTAGTATTTGAAATCAGACACCCACCTGATCTGGGCAATGTAAATACTTACTTGGAAATTACTACTTCTACTGGAGTATAAACTTACGATGATACAATAATACTCTGACCAACTCTGGAATAGAGTAATAGCAAAGCAGTAATAGCAATATCCAATGCATCCACCAAATATATTCAATGAATATATATTCATGTCATAAACAAGGTGTGTAAAACCGGAAAGGTGGAATGATGGATCCGAAGCTGAACCTGCTGTAACGAGTTTTTGTCAAGGTTGGCTGGGTAGCTTGTGGGGATTTCCCCAATATCGTTGTCAAGATCATTCAAAACAACTGGGTGAAGATTTGGATACTATTGGAGTGTTGGGCCAGTGTTGCCATTGCTACGATAGCATACTGCGTAGCGATGCGTTCGCAACTTCTCTTATTGATCTTTGTAGCAGAAAGCCAGAGAGTATATACTCAGACCACTGGTAAGATATAGACTCCTTTACATTTTTACTACGAATACTGAAGGGGTACGGTATGGTATCATATTCTGTCACTGAATAGGAATAGCGAATAGCCACTGTGATTCTACAAAAAAGAATTCTTCATGGAAAATACTGGTGTCTCTCTCATTTTCTCAATTTACCACTTTGTTCATGGTAAAGCGTCCGGCATCTCGATTGGTAGGTCGTGGGTTTGATCCCCGGCCGGGTCAGACCAAAGACCTGATTGGTAACTCTGGTATCCATGACTTCCCTGCTTGGCGCTCATGCATTACTGGGATAGCATGGAGGGATGGCCGTAAAAGGCTATATCTGCACCTTCCTTGTCCTGGGGCATATGCACATCATGCACTCATGATGATATGCATATGCGCAGATCGTGTGTATATATATCATGAGTCGGTGTATATGCCGCAAAAACATCGAGGACAAAAATAAACTACGGTACGTCCTTTCCTTCCGTTAGATAGACACTGTATCATGCTGCAGATGTGTTTTTATTCCGTTGAGTAATACGGTACATTATCTATCTTTCTGCTTTCTTAAATTGATACCGTGCCGTTTAGGTTTACTACTTCCGCGTTCCATAGTTTTGAAGTTTTTGTCACACATCGCCCAGTAAAAATAGCTATGGTTAAAGTGTGGTTGAATCATATTATATATTCAGCAATAACCTATTTTTTCTTGTTTTCAATCATTATTCTTCTAATTGTTTTTTATCATAACCAAATTAGCTTGATAGGTTGGATGTGCAATGTGTATCAGGCTATTCAGGCTTAAATTGAAAATCTCAAACACTCTTATTATTGTTTCTAGATGTGAACCCGGCCTTTGTGAATATTGCACCTTGTAGCTGTGATTTGACGTTGAATCAACTAGACAACAATTGCTGCTGCGATGAGGTAGGTCCTTAGTGTACTAGATATTATTGTTAGTTGCCTCTATATATTTATGTGTCTACACTGCAATCTTTACAATATTCTCATTGAACTCTGCTCTTGTCATGATCATACATTTGATTTTTACATGTGATTTCAGACGACATAAACCTTTGTGAATGTTTCATCAATTTGTTGTTACAAATGATCAGATGCTTCAAATATCAGTTTTCATACACCCTGTATCTTCTGCAGCTTCTCGCTGTAAGGCAAGTCTATTTATACCTCTCCTGAAATATTCATATGTCCGTAAAAAATGCAAAAGGTTACTCAACAGTTGCTCGACCTAATGTCAAAGTTATTAAAAAAAATTTAAAAAAACATGTGTGAAATTTTCATTTCTCATAACTCGTATCATTCAAAACCATCAAAATGGTCTCAAAATTGACCAAAACTGACGACTTCGACAATATCGTCTTCAAGGCTGATGTAATTGTTGGGTCTCACAATTTATTCAGCCCTCTCATCGGTGGGGGTCCTCCACCCAACAGACTGAGTCTTNACAGTTTAGCCTAGTAAACACAATTATTATGTCCATTGACTGATTTGCTTTCGCAGATCATGTCATCAACCTCAAACCATTTAAAATTAATTTTACAGGTCGATAACGCGAGTGCATATAGCAGTATATTCAATTGTATACCAGGAACATACGGCGGCGACTTCACCATTCAATATGATGCGATGTGTTCTGCCGTTCTCGACTTCACGCCGGACTGGTTTCCGTTATTATGCGTACAGTTCTTAAATTCTCCCAGTCTTGGGCTGTTNTTTTATCCNTCTGCTACGTCGGGCAGGTATGCAATCTTTCTGTCCCACATGGATGTCNTAATGCACTTACCTTTTCTTTGTTTAGCGCCGATGCTAACTCGTATGATCGTGGTATCTCATCACTTACGGTTTCAAACTCTCTTCAAGCTGGAGATACAGTATATGCCCAATACACAGGTTTCCACGATAATGTACTCAGGNTACCGCAGGTGCGTAATGAACGAACATCCATGTTGTAGTTGAAGTCCGCCATGAAATGTTGGCATATGAGAGCCTCGACTGCATAGAGATGATGGTAGTAATTGTAGGTGTAAGATTTTGTCGACTTTTTGTCACGACTGACATAAAGCCGTGATGCACATCCATCGTTTTCTCGTCAGCTGCGGAGATGAGGATCAATTTGGATTTGAAGATTTTCATTTGAGATATTACGATTTGTGACCAGATTTGGAGATGAAATAGATTCTGGATTTATGTACTTTGAATGATGATACGGAATTAACAAAGGATCTGGGCGTGATAGCAAAATACAAGAACTGTGTGCCCCATCATAAGCTTTGGTTAAATCAGTGGCTAGCAACCTGTTACTGGTTTGTATACTTTTGCAAGTTCAGGATTATATAGTGTGTTTAGCCAATAGGTATAGTGCTCAGGGTTATAGTCATCAATGATGAAACTTGGAGACAGTCAAGTATATCTCTTACGGAAACATGTTTGTTACTATCGTACTGGGCCATCCGTTAGCGACTTTATAGTTGCAATAAATTTTCAATGTTGAACAGAGCATTCGTGTTGGCTGAGACCGGTACGCAAAAAAATATCATTTCTGGTACCTGGGTTTCATAATAACGTTTGTCAAAAGTGATTGTATAGGCGTGCGAACGTCTTGCGCGATCTTCATTATACGATGTCAATTACGGTTACTTGTTTTGATCCGTCTGGAAGATCTACGGCTCACTGTCAGATTTCCATCTCCCGATATTACTGATTACGGAACTGCAAACCAATGTGAAACCTTTTCTTTTCTGGGACGAAGCATGTGCAATTGTGCATTTGTCTAGTGAATGACGATTCCGTGAAGAAATTTGACCTCTTTACAGGACCAAGCATACTACTGCGCCCTCTATATTCTAGGCATCGGGCAGTGGGAACTGCTTGCGGCAGAGCCCGATCCGTTACCTCTACGACGTCAGTTCTTCCTGCGACGTAGCCGTAGATTCCACCCTATGCGCGGCAGCGTCGATACTCGACGCGAATTACTACACGGGCATGGAATCGGTGGCAAACCAGGTTTGTATAAAGCGTGGTGAATTGGTAACTACTACAGGAGCGCGAGCTTGAGTGTTGCAGAATCCCAACGTCTCATACATGTGCGCCGGTACTGACGATTCGATCTACGTCAAGAGAAACACTGGCATTGGCGGAACCGAGACAACGACAGGTACTGCAAGACCTATTTTGTTGAATTATATATTTCACTGTTCCGTTGTCACACGCATGCAAAAATGAAGTAAAAAGAGAAACGAAACAAAATATGGCGATATACGGTACACATGAACGGAATGGATTGGCGAGCAACGAATATTATGGCGTAAAAAACACTCGATCCACTCCTTATAGCTACTAAACGACGTAAATGCGCTACCAGTAAAAAGCGTGGGGACCGGCTTACAGTAGCACACATTTATAAAAGACGGGGACGCGCTAACACTGCGGATAAAATCTCTGGGAACAAATGTCTGTAAAGTCACGGGGTTATAGCATCCATTCTTTGTGTGAAGGCTTGGGGTGATTGCACTCGGCTTCTATATAGGGTGGCAGGTCGTCAACGGGTATCAGTTCCAGGACGGAACTGTACGATGATGATGAGTGTTCTTCAATCGGCGTTCAATGAGATGTTCTTCCATCCGCTTTTCGTACGACCGCTTGGCGTTCCGAGTCATCCCGACGACCATGTTCCTTACCTGTTGTTCAGAAAGTGAAGTTAGAGTCGGGCGAGTGTATAAAAAGATGTCAAGTTTAATGCGACCCCGAATACCCGTTATAACATCAATTTGCACTTTTTGCGCACCGAATAAAGAACTGGGACACAAATGTCAACCTTCCTCGTTTCTATTCATTCTTATCAATCCAAAACACAGGATTGCGCTATATACGATAGGACAGGAAAATATCGAACTACTGACAAAGTTTTGCAATCAGACACCCACCTTGACTATGAGTTAACACAGACACTCACAAAATCATAGGCAAACACTGAAAAGTAGGCAAAGTCGATATGCCGGATCACGGCCAGGTATCTCTAGTCCCGTCTTCCACGAAATCTATAGTTGTTCTGTCACTATAATTTGGACACGCATTGTCACTTAATTAGGACATGCTTGAAGAACAAGAATATGAACTTAGAAATTACGTATACTACGCAGTATTATATGATAGTAGTACAACAACCGAAACACACCTTTTTGTACATATCAACGATGTCAGTGGCCGGGTGCTTCTTCATACGCTTGTACAGACGATCGCGGACAGCTATCATCTCCAATATCTCGTCGGTGATCCACGGCTTATGCTTGTGATAGGTCCCGCCCGTCGCTTGACCTTGCGGCTGCTGTGCGAATTGCGGCCGACCGCATGGCTGCTGAAACGCCGACGCGAACGCGTTGGGTGGGGGCGGGGGTAGCGCGGGAAAACCTGAAATAAACGCAGCAGGAGGATGTAGCGATATTGGCATTTGCGGCGGAAAGTGGCGAGCTGGCGGCATCGGAAACGCGGGTATGCCCGTAAAGTAGGCGGGAAGGGGCGGGGGGAACGAGTGTCTGAATCGCTGTAACGTAGCGCCTTCCCAGTTACAAGCAGAGTGAGGTGAGGACGGCGCTGTGCTGATAGATCCGACGTCGTCCGAATCCGAGCTCAGTCGCGGCCTTTTAGCACTGCCTTCTGTAACAACGTAGTGAATAATTACCTTGAGAATTGGCAATTGGAATCAACTTGCCACTTGCACACCTTCCCGTCTCGGAGCGTAGTCTGTGGACGAGGAGGCGTATCCGGATTCGAGGGTCGTAGATGCTGCGATGGCGTGGGCATCGCTTCTGGTTCCAACCACCTAAATTCGGAAGATAAGAACTACTCAACTTCGACAGTTTCAATTTGGTTATGTCCGAACTATCAGAATAATGTAGTAGGCAACACTCCTACAGAGATAATACGGTATAACTATATACAACATCGGTTGTCGGTATCAGCAAGAGCTATGCTAGAAATGTAGTTTTTTGATAGTCACTGCTGGCGGAAATATAGGGCTATTTCTTACTAATACCATACACCTTTTTATAATCACTGATTGACAATCGGATATTCCGGAGGCCTTACGACTCCAACCAAGGCGGTTACGTGGTTCGTCTGGAGCAGGGGTGGCGAACATACGGCCCGCCAGACCATTTCATCCGGCCCGCGAGGCCATTCGTAGTAAATTGAAAAATATTGTATACTCCAGCATTTTCAGATTTCAAGTAATAACTCCTCCGACATAAATATTAGATAATCCAAGACAGTAATGCCGAACATGTTCATGGGCCACGTTATAACCGTATGTCAGCAGTGTTGAGTTTTAACACAAGTACCTATCGGGAACAAGTCGGTGCCATTGCCATTTCACATTTAGAAGAAAAAAATCGCACTCCCGAGTTCAGAGTGTTTTGTGAAAATGGGCTAAATAATAGTATTCATAGGCGAAACCGTTGTGAAAAGATATGGAGCAACACGAAGATTATGATTCAACTATCTTAAGTCGCACTTCTGTTAACCTTACTGACCCAAAGGCCCAGCGCCAATACCAGAGAAACCGGAATGGTGAATTGGTCAGGTCATATAAAAAGAATGAACAAATTTCCCAACGGCCGCGTTCACAGTCTCTCATATCCCTCACCACGAATACGGAGGGCCAACGACCCATGATTCAAACATGGGGAGTGTAGAAATATGCCAACTTATATAGTCGTTAGAGACACTGTTTTGGTGATATATATCTGTATTCAATCGACCAATCATCGTATATTTTTGCCAATTCTATTGTTTGCGAATAACGGTGATGCTCGAATAGAGCCCATTTGATCCGTGAAATATTATTTTGCATAGCGTTGATAATTAAGCATTCCAGTTTAAAAAAGATATAGATTTAAAGGAAAGAAGTTGCAATCATTTGACTGGTCCTGCCCGCGAGCGATCAAAACATTTGAAACAGGCCCGCGACCCCAGTTGAGTTTGACACCCCTGGTCTGGAGTATTACAAAATAAAACTCCGTACTTTGCTCTTGCTAATCACCGATGGTAGATTTGGTTTTTTGTTGGAAAACTTGTGGGAGTAGATAGACAGACAAGGTGCGGCTTTAAAACTGAAAGATCCACCAGTTACTTGGCCCTGCCGTAGATAATAGTACGCTAATAATCGACTCACCTTTGACCGGTAACTCTCAGCGGCGAAGTGCGGTTCTTCGTCGTCAGCGTCGTGGTCGCCGCTACTGCTAGAGCTGCTGGAGACTTTGCCGGATGATGTGGGGCTAGCGCCAGGATACGGCGATGGATTCAACTCCATGAGGTGTTTGTGGATGTCGAAATCGTCTTCCACACTCAGGGTGGAGTTGGGCGATAGACTCGACATCGTCTCGCATAACGTGATGTCGCTCTCCGGCGATGAACCCCACAGTGTGCTTTCAGAATCTGAATGGTTCCTGTGAAAATGTAATTCATAGGTAGAAGGTAGAGTTTCGTCACATTCACAACTAGATATCGGTTACTCGTATCCGGTCAATTGCTCCAGCAAGCTTTCCGCTTCTCTGCTCCAATCTCTGGTCGGTTCGACTTTCTCGTAGTGACTCGTGACAGGCGGTGGGTTAGACAACATGAATTGCCGCATGGCGCTGCTGAATTCCCGCGAGCCGCCAGGAGCCGATTGCTCGTCGTCTGGCACTATGATCATGCCCATCTCCTGGGAGAAATCGAAGGCAGTCGGTAAATTCTAAGCCTCTTTCGAGTCGGGGCACTATAGCAACCTTCATCCTTTCGAAATCCTTGTAAGCTGATTGGAACTGCGGCCTGTTGGGCCTGGACGCCTCGTAATTGACACCCGTCCTCTGTACCTGCGAAACGAAGAAATGAGGCGCTCGTCACTAAAACCAGTTAAATAGTTTACCCGAGGACAGGTCGCGAATCTTGACCCATTTCTGTGATTCGACCTGCCGGGAAATCGCAATGGCAGATCCTTCTTCCTGGTGTCGGATGATGTACGCTCCTCTACAAACTTCGCAGTTAAACCAGCGTGCATTCGTTTCTTGCGACCCGGCGAACCCGTCACCTTCCGACGCAAAATCTGGTCCGTCATCTTACAGTTCCGTCGCGTAACATAGAAATCAGTCAGACCCGCAATCGCCTCAATCCAAGTTCCAAGCTCACCTGTACCAAGTCGTCGCACTGTCCGTCGATCCAATCCGAACGCCTCAACTCAAATAAAAAAACAAGCAACGTAAGACTACACGGATCGGCTGATGTAACGTAATTTGTAGCAGCCTCCAGTAACAATAACGTAAAATTAACCGACTAACGTAACGAAACACAGGAACATCTGACTTGTGGTTTGCTTTGAATTCTTCGTGGGTTGGACGTAAGAAAAAAAGGATGCCTTCCAGACTGTTGATTGTACGCTGATACTAATTGCTAATGTACTCTGTCCCGAGCTGAACGTTCAATCCCATTCCGTCGGTGCTGAACCAGTCTAGATTACGTGGGACGTTGAGAATGTTAGAATCATTCAATCATTAGCCTTTTGGTTACAATATATGGTAGTTTCGTGTACATCTGCACAAGTCTACAATCTACTTATATGAATTTGGCGAGATATTGTAGTGGTATAATCCACAGCTGCAACACCAATGGGTTGCGGGTTCAAGCCCGACCGAGGCCGACTCCAGAATTCCTACCTAAGGGTTTTAGGTTTATCTAGGCCAGTGGTTCTCAACCTTTTTGGCTTCGCGGACCCCTTTTGACCGTCACGGACCCTCGCGGACCCCCTCAAATTTTAGTTCAATTTTAGCTCTATTATGGTGCAACCTTCATCTGTTTTGTGCAAATATGAACTGTAGGCTTGTGATAAACAGCAACATAATGATTTTTCTTGAAAATAACATCATACTATTTATGTACAAATTGAATTGATAGACTTTTATTATTTCAAAGCTAATTTTGCTGCTGTATTTCTTGAAGTACGTGGTCGTGTCTTGAAAATCCGCGTCTTCGTTTTGATATGAACAAGGAGTGCCGAAAACCATTTCCGCAAAGATAGATGAAGATTTATGCAATATTAACGCATAACGCTTCCGACGATACTATTTCGGCCCCCGACGGCATTTTGATCGGCCCGCAGAGAGTTTCTACCGTCACAGTGAAATCCTAATCTAAAAGTATAGATAAATTTTATGCNCANAAGAATGGATCCAAGTTTTCCAACCGGAGAAAGACTGTCATGAAACGAATTGTTCTGTTCGGGTTTACGTAGCCTATATATTTACGAGCAAACATTTTCGACCATNAACAATTGAAAATTAACAAGACAAGGCTGCATACCAGTATAACTGGTNATATGAATTTCANGGTTNGAGCGTAANGCTTTGATAGCNANGAAACACTCTTTGTTCATCAAAAAACCAGCCTTATCGATAGGGCATCCGCAATAAGAATGCGCCAAATCTGATAGCCGAGCTTTAAAAGTAGATATATCATTGTCCGATTTATGACGAGTGTCAGCCGAAAATATTCGGGTTCATTCCAACATGAATTTACTATNCAATNGTATGTTTCAGTTCGCTGTAGCTCCAAGAAGCTGTTCAAATAGTGGTGTTGTATANCAGAGAATAAAATGGATTTCGTGGCGANGTTTCAATNCCTGCATTGGGACAAATTAGGGAAATACTTCGGAACTTTTATTTCAAACGACTGTTNACTAATTTGATGAGACTGGCAACTTCAAATCGAGAAGGTTTCNCAGACANTACGAAGNCACCCTGATTGACGTTACTATCTCCATATTTTTATTTTTCCACAAACCCCGACAAAACGTCTCTAAACAGTAATATGCTTGTATCAGCAGGTTATTGGAAAATTATGAATGAATTTCCACACTACGATAGTTCACGTCTGACGATTATGATGATGATATGAGTCATGAGGTTTTAGCAGCTGTGGTGCGAAACTGCCTCATGCTTTCTCAAATTGAAAAATAAAATAACAATTAGGTTATCAACCCTTTTAAAAATTTAGAGGTCTCGCGGACCCCCTGAAATTGCTTCGCGGACCCCTAGGGGTCCGCGGACCCCCGGTTGAGAACCACTGGTCTAGGCTCCTCCTCGCCATCTCATCAGTGTAAGCGGTGTCTTATAAAAGCCCAGAAGTGGGCCGTGCTTCATGTCGGCAGGTACGGAAAAATAAAGGAAATTGGCCTGGTGTAAATGACCATAGAAGTCGACAAACACCACGAATACCAAAAAAACAAACAAACAAACTTACATGAATTCGACACGTCGTCTCTTGTAGAACCATTTGACAAAAAATATAAATTAATCAAATTTGCATACAGGTCTATAGTTACCTTTGCTCATGTCGCATCTTAGGGGTTAGAGGTCATGTCATAATTGGTTCCTGATGTTATCTACATCCTACAGCAGGGGCGGGCAACTTATTCTCCAGTCGGCGGTGCGGATATAGGAAAATTAAGTACATGGCGGGCCGGATTGCTGAACCGATACATTATTCGCCCATTTATCCACATAACAAGGAATAATCGTATTTAATGAATGTATTTTACCGACAGCAATGTCGCTGCAAAGCCATATCTCGCCGATAATGACGAAGACAATGTGGAATTGAGAACAGCATTGTTATACAGGCGCCACCGTGTCTGCTTCTCTCTGATCAAATAACACACGGTGCAATCATAGTGTCCTATATGGTGTCGACACAAGCAAATCTCACGGCTCAGTGAAATTGGTCTACGTCACACTTTCCATTTTGCTGAAGGCAATTTGACGGTAATTTTTGACCGGCTTGCCGAGCATCAAATTTGATAATACTGGTATCAATCGAAAGCTACTGCTGTACTGATTACGTAAATTAAATAAATTTTATTTCGCTTGTGGCCCTGGAACCCCCATAATCAGTCTCGAAATTTTGATTGTTATGGAGAGTGGCATAGTGACGAAACAATGCTGTCTGGAGAAACGAGAGCGTAGGTCATGAGCAAATGATGGCTGCGCGCCGAGAGTGAGTGCTCAGGTGGCGTCGCGGCTAATGATACATCTGTAGTACTTCTGACGCAAAAGGTCTACGCACGGCATTCAGAGAAATCCGAAAGGAGATTGAAATATGATAAACCAAACTCTAACGTCACCGTTTAGTCAAATCTCCTATATTCTTGACAAGGGCTGTATAGGCCTAAGCTTGGTAACATAGCATTCCAATGAAAAACGAAGAAAGTCAGGTTTTGGTGGTAACATTTTGGAATCATTTGACTGGTCCGGCCCGCAAGCTATCTATCTAATAAATAAAGGATTGGATCCGGACCGCGACCCCAGTTTAGTTTGACACTCCTACTGCAAACCTTTCATCAACATTTTACCTGCTGCATTCGCGGACCAAAGTCCGACCCTTACAGGTCAAGGAAAGGCTGCGTGGTAAAGTATGCTCACACTTAACCAAAGCGACTATAGAAGGTATCAAAACCCTCCATCAACAGTGCAACGTGCCTCTGTAGCCTTACACAAATAGGGGGGCTAAGCCAATCAATATCATAATAATCTGAGATATCAATGGATACAGCTACCTAGACAACGGGTGTCAAACATCTTGCACGCGAATCAATTCTGAGTAGATTCAAAAATACTATTCAAAATATTTCTAAGATTTTTAGTTAGAAATACTTCCGTTAAATAATCTCTCAAGACAGCAAATGTCGAGTATGATCATTGTTGTTCATGTTCATAGGCCACATTATAAACATCAGGCAGCGGACTTGTGGTTTCACTCTATAGTCGCTATTAGGAACTATAGTCGACGACATTGAAACGTCGACACCATATAGGACACTATGGTGCAATCCTTAAATAAGATTACAAGGCGTTCTATAAGCCCGGTACCCTAAATTTATAAGTCGTTAATGGGATGTCATGATTACGGCATGACTCAATGAGAAAGGACCGTTGAAAATCTTGCACAATTCAGTAGAAAATGGTCGACGGTTTCGGCGATATTACAATGAAGACATAGCGGAGTATCTGAACATCCTATTTTGAACGAATGAGCGTTAAGCCTACAGTGGCCGGAGCGCAGACGGAACATGATGACCTCAATTTGCCGACATGCATGCATTGACGGGAATTTAGTTGAAATACAACTATAGAAACGCTTATAATGCATCCCTTTATCTTCACATGCGCGTATACACACACGTATATAATAACATGCAGTCACTAAAATTTGACGTTTGCGCAAGTAGCGGGGAACCTCGCCGGACTGGGGCCACATTTTCCTGTAAGACGGGAAACTGTCCGCGGGCCATATGTTGCGTCCCTGTCCTACAGTCTACACCAGAGGTCTCAAACTCAAATGTGGTCGCGGGCCAATTTTTCAGTTTTTGACGACGACGCGGGCCGCAGCATCAATAGGGGTATTCCATGTCTTTCCAAGTAGGCCTTATTTAACGGGATTAAATTGTCCTATTGAAAGTCAGCCAATCCAGCAGATTGATATTCAACACTCATCATAAAAATGTGGTTTACTCTTGTATCAATTTAGGCCTGGCATGAAAAAAATTATCACATTTATAACTATTTGAATAGAAGTGTTCTTGTATTTGATATATAATAATTATAAGATATAGACGATATGTGAGCGGACAAATATAGAATGTTATCATAAAAGGTATCACGTTATAATTTTGTAGCTACTATGAATATTTTGAATTTAACAGATTGATAATAGAGATTGATCTGATATCACAGCATTTGGGGTTTAGCAGTGTAGCCCAATCCAGGATTCGGGTATACTCCTGATTAGTGGGTTATTAAACTCAAATACCTTAGAATATTGGAGCAGAAAAATAACATTATAAATATATTAATGAATGTGTCATAGTTATAGAAATGTCGGAACGCCGAAGAACCCATTGTTGTTACATCGTTGGAGCGTACCACTACGGTACTCGTTACCTCTAAGTGGCATTAATAACATGGTTTAGCGAACCAAGATGTAACTAACAGATTGCCAATGGTTGCCATAACTACTTGCTTAGTTAGTGAAATGCCAAGCTGCGACCTTCTGATCTATTACTATTCCCATGACACGCGATTAGTTTGATGCGTCAAGGGTTCTAACCAATTCACGGCTTTCCGAGTCACTCCGAGTCCACTCTGGTCGTATTCATTTGGCCATCGAGTCAGCCCGAGTCTGAGTAATTCTAATAAAGGTCGCGTCCAAGTCTAACTCACAAATTTCAGTCACGAATCGTCTAAGCATAGTGTTTTAAACGACTATCGTCTAGGGGTCAGGGTTTATCATCATGAATTGTAAATGTGCTGAAATAGGGAATCTCTACTGCATGGTCGCGGATACAGAAGTTTGATGAATAGTTTCAGGCTTTCGGAGCAATTTAAGAAGGAATTTTCACTTTAAAACTTGAAAATATATGTGTGTCACTTATATATTGTAAAATTATTGAAAATCTGAAATGTCGCCGCGGGTCGCACAAAATGCTCTGGCGGGCCGCGTGCCGCGTGTTTGAGACCTCTGGTCTACACCGTAAATACACAGATGGAAAATAGGTGTGTTAACTAGATTCCACCATCCAGCTCATGGTGCAAATCAGGCTATCGGCACTTTCTGGTACGACATGGAGATACATCAGTGCTCTTCAACCGGGGTTGTCGTACACCCTAGGGTGTACCAGAATTTGCAAAGGGTGTACCACTCGGATGGGGTGTACAGGGGTGTACGAGATCCGAATTACAATGAGCCGATGGCTAGCTATCACAAAGGTAGGTTTATGGGTCAGTACAGGTTGACGCACAGGTTTGAGCAATATGGTACGATGTTATCTCAAGTGTAATACTGTACACCGCTTGATTGTGATGTCATAAGCAAAATGATTCGAGTACTCGAATCTGAATCGAGTATTAATTTTAATGATTCGAGTCGAGTAGTAAAACACGAATTTTTCGAGTACTGATACTATACGCTTCTCGCCACTAAAAGTTAATTTATCATCAAAAATTATAGCGTCTATACTCTTTTCCACTGTGGAAGCCATGAAACCTTAATTGTCCGTATTGCGGCATAGAAAACAGGGCATGAAGTACACGTACAAAGCTACGAACGTTACTGGAAATACCACATTTCCGAAGTCATGATCATCCCACAACATTGTCACAAAGTGCAATGGAATCGGGATGGTCGAAAAATACTAGGTATGGTTAATGTGATGGATAGCACGCATTATATTCTTTGTGGTGGCATAAAGAGGTACAAATTTGAACTTTAACATATTGCATTCTGTTTTGGCTTCATAATGAGCGATACTCGAATACTCGACTCGACTCGAAGCAAAATATGTGATTCAGAATCGAATCACTCAGGTACTCGAAAATGCCCAGCCCTAACTGTACAGCGCATGATTGTGATGTCATAAGCAAATATTTCTCCTATTCATTTAGCCGTCGGCAATAGATCAATGTTTCCGCTTGGTGTAGGAAAGTATGCTGTGAACAAACATGTGTTCAGCTAGTGATTTTTGAGGAAACCGCCGCGATAGCTCAGACTTCTTGGATCGGTACTTCCTACCCGATGTTAATAAATACCGCAATGCACATAAATGAAGTGACGTAGCCAGCCAGGGTCGAAACAGCTTTCATGTTGAAATCGAAACCCTTTTGTTTTAAAATGCCAATTTTATGTCCAATATTTCGCCATACATTTGCAATTTAGTATTTTGATATCAGTGATGCAAATTAGCGACAAATAGACTGTGTATATCGGCATACGATCTGAGGTTACTGACATCTCTTGCAGCCCATGTGCTACTATCGACTGTGTGTGGTGTGGGTCAGGCCTGTTACGCAATAGGCTGGTGCGCCTGCTATCATCGCTGATCTGAATTACAGCTTCTGCAGCAGTAGCTTTACCTACTCTCTCCCCAATACTGTTACATTTGGGTTGATTATCGTTCGTAATGTCATGCTGTTTTTGGGCTGACACGAAATAAATTCCAATTTGCGAGGCGGGCGGCCTAACTGGCTGCGAATAGACTCTGTGACCAAATATTATTTTATTCAAATCCAATTTTTTTACGGCAATAACTCCGCTTCTACTGGTTGGAATTGAACCAAATTTGAAGAACATCGTTTTTATAGACAACCTAATACTTTCATGGGGTGAACAGAAAAATTTCAAATTTTTTGTTATTTATTTTTATATAATAAATAGAAACTTTCTTCTCCCGTAGCAATGCGGCTACTGGTTGGAATTGAACCAAGTTTGGTTTGTAGGCTTGAGCTAGGTAACCTAACAGTTTTATCAAGTAGCCAGTACGATTTGAGAAAAAAAGTCATTTTTGAAGACCCCCAATGG
>ATSW01011644.1:0-13134 GCA_000444245.1 Botryllus schlosseri
GGGCTTTGCACGATTTAGTGTCCCTAAATGTCTTGCTTATTAGGTGCCCTTCTCCGAGAAATACGCATGATTTATAGGCATTTCGGCGTCAGCCATTGCGGCACCACGACGTATCCACACATAATGAAGTTTCGGTTAACATCAGGGCTTTGGAGCCGGAGCCCCGGAGCCGTGCATTTTCACCGGAGCTGGAGCCGGAGCCGGAGCCCATTATTTGTGGAGTAGCTCCGGCTCCGACGTATTTCATAAGATGCTATTATATATGCAACAACCACATCTGCTTATTTATCATAATTGAACAGCAGGCCTGAATTTTAATGTTGTGCACAGCAATGGCATAGACTGCGTTCTAGTGCAACTATGATGTTATCGACAATTGTCAAGTATTCATTATGACATTACAAGCCGGCACGGCAGAACCTATATGTCTTCGTTGCTACATCGGATGTTACTGATGGCTGATACACTCTAGATTGCTCTAGATAACTACTGTGTAAGCTATGGGTGGATTAGTGATCTATATAGACCAGGAATGGCCAACCTTTTCGGCTAAAGGGGAACATGCAATTGACGAACGAGTGCGTGGTCCACTAGCCGCGCCAAGCGGGTAAAATTTTCAAAGTTTATAAATCAACTAGGTCAATAATATCATTACTTGAGTATATTGCGGATCTACTGTATACCGGCCGCTGGGCTCAGTTTGCAAGGACACGACTATTCGGTGTCTGGCCACATCGATATCGAAGGTCTCCGATAATATGCAACAATCATTTTGTGCCTACATTTCACCGTCGACGATCTTTATGCGAGCGCAAACGCGAAAAGACTTTATCCCGTAATTGCAAATACAGTTAGACTCAATCGGGTAAATTAGGCGTTTTTTCATATTCAGTAGAGGGTAGAGGCTACCAAGCAAGAAATCGCGTGATAATGAAACACGCGATGTGTGAATAAAAATTTCACTACTACTTTAGTTTATTGTGATGTACGACGATGTACTGAAAATGTGACTGGACCCTGGATCTGCCAATGCGTCGGAAATTATATTTTAGTCATCCCAAGCGTCGCAGCCAGACTTGTAATTTCTTGTTGGCATTGCAAGTTCACAATCTGAGCAATTCATTTTCGATAGTATAATAGGAAATTACCTCGCGAGCTACGCAAAACCCTGTCGCGGGCCACATTTGGCCTGCGGGTTGGCCACCCCTGACATAGATAGGCCCATTCGATAATTCCAGAGCCGGGGCCGGAGCAGTGATAATAATGCGGCTCCGGAGCTGGAGCCGGAGCTAATGTATGAAAAAAGAAAGCGCCGGAGCTGGAGCAGTTTGAATTTACGGCTGCTGAGACTCAAAGCCCTGGTTAACATATGGGAGTCCGAAATTTGGGCCTAAAATTCGACCGCGAGAAAAGCGCTTCAGTCGTGAATGATCGAAAATTTTCGTCATTGTCGCGATAAGCTACGTAAACTCTCTGCTTACGCCGAGTAGAATGAATGTGCACCACAAGTACAGGTGAAAACATCCACCCAAGTGCAGGGTCTTGAGGCGAAGCCCCCGGAAGTTTGGCTTATCGCCCTGTGGGGGCCCCAAGACCTGCGTTTTTGGGGGGGGGCTGACGAAGTGCTTTTACGGATTTGCGGATGGCCGGTATAGCTGCTGTAATGTGTTTTCTTGCGCCACGCACTGTATTCGTAGTTGCCGGAGTAGCCTGCGTCTGGTGGCAGTGTGCAATGAGCAAGGTAGCACGACAAGGTGCTTGGTTCGACTCCAATACGCTTCTTCTCTTGATATTGTCAAAGAGAAGAATATTATGGAGTTGACGTGGCCGTTTTAACCCACGGCCTTTGGCGCGAAAGACTGTAAACGACTCTCGGCGGTAGCACGTTTATCTGGACAAGGCAATTTTACCTCGACTTGGCAGACTCACTACCATAAATCACATGGATGCCATCATGAATATTATTAAATACGATCAAAACCCTCCAAATGTCACTCTCTAGCATCATTTAATTGCCAAAAACGGTTGCATACTTTACATTTTGGCTTCATTTCAATTTTGACAGTTCACCGGTCCGCCAGACATTTTTTGAAATTTTACCGGTCCGCGGGGCGAAAAAGGTTGAGAACCACTGATCTAGATTGATTGATTCATTCAATTCTGCATATTCCTGACGGTTCCCAGTAGAATCGTTAGGCTCAGTGGCGTGGATGATACTTTTACTAGTACAAGGCTCTACTGACCTGACCTTCCGTCACTTTTGGCAAATTTGCTACGCGATTTTTTAAGGCAGCTGCTTCTTTCCTTTTACTTGCTCCACTTTTGACTTTGGGCATGATTTACGAGACGATGCACCTTATTCAATAACGACTAACAACGACTACTCAACACTTATATGTTGACGTTGACGTGGTACACTTTCCTCAAACATTTGCCCGACAGTCGCGTCATAAGTCACCCTTGGAACGATGTCAACATGGTATCGGATGGAAGCATTATTTCGTCATAGTAGATAAATGCTATTTCCACTTCAGATACTACAACGGCCAGCTAATCTACCTTGTGTTGGCGGCTTCATTCGGATATACAGAATCCAGTTCTAACTAGCTCCTGTAATTATCAAAAGTGAAGTGACACCATCTACAACAGAGGTCTCAAACTCAAATGTACTCGCGGGCCAATTTCCTAGTTTTGATGACGCCGCGGGCCGCAGCATCAATAATAGGGATATTCAATGTATATAATTTTCAAGTAGCCCTTATTTGACGGGACCTTGCAGACAGGCACTCCACAAACATCGTGGAAATGTAATTCACTATTGTACTATTCACGCTTGACACGAAAGAAAATACAATTTTCATATATTTGAATAACATTGTTTTCATATCGAGCATAATTTTTGTTTAATTAATGAGGTATAGACGTCATGCGAGTTATAATATTGCGACTAGTGGACCTTTGACGTGCCACAATTTATGTAGAATATTGATATCAGAGCATTTGACCGGTGTCGCCTAATCCTGGTGTTGACATAGTCGTGATAACTATAGGTCCTATAGTAGGCTTACCATATTTCGGAAATGAAAAAAGAGGACACTTTATCAGAAATTTCAGACATGCAAAACTGGAGAAGAATTCTCAAAAACCGGTTAATTTTTCCCACTTCATGATCGGTTGACTAAAAAAAAAAGGTCATCACTTCCGCTCAGAGCTCAAAATCACGTTTTTCACTCCACATTGCCAGGTGGATGACTAAAAAAGGTCTTCTTTTCGCTCAGAGCTCAAATCACCACTTTTCCCTCCGAAATACCCGCCGGAGCTTCACTTCTGCGCTAATTTGCGGCATTTCACTCGCAATTTCCTATAAATCTGACCTAAATTTTCAAAAACGAGGACAAAATCTCAAAAAAGAGGACAAAAGGGCGTCCTCCGAGGACACTTTCAAAAATGTCAAAAAAGAGGACAAATCCTCTTAAAAGAGGACGTATGGTAAGCCTATCCTGNTACNGTCATTGCCAAAGTCAAATTAAATCAGCGTTAGATTTTACCTTCGATTATTATTGGAACATATCAATAACAACTTNAATATAATCATTATTGAGCCCANACTNCTTCTTAACCTTTTTTAGCGATCGTACCCTTTATGCTTCCAATAANATTTCTCGTAGCCGGCTGTNAGTTTTCAACACAATTTCTTATTGTACCTATATTAAAATCAGAAATCCCATCACACAAAATCGCGCGTAGCGCGAAGACTATTTTCTAGTTCAGTGGTTCTCAACCGGGGGTCCGCGAAGCAATTTCAGNGGGTCCGCGAGACCTCTAAATTTTTNAAATGGNTGATAACGTAATTTTGATTTTATTTATTAATTTGAGAAAGCATGAGGCAGTTTCGCACCACAACGGCTAAAACCTCATGACACATATCATCATAATAATCGTTTGACATGAACTATCGTAGTGTGGAAATTCATTTTCATTGCCAATTTTCCAATAACTTGCCGATACAAACATATTTCTGTTTAGAGACGTTTTGTTGGGGTTTGGTGACAAAATAAAAATATGGAGATAGTAAGGTCAATCAGGGGGACTTCGTTATGTCTTCTCGATTTGACGTTGTCAGTCGCATCAAATTAGTGAGCAATCGTTTGAAATAAAAATTTCCGAAGTATTTCCCTAATTTGTACCAATGCAAGGATTAAAACCTCGCCACGAAATCCATTTTATCCTGCGATAGACATAACCACTATTTGAACAGCTTCTTGGAGGTACAGAACTTCAATATAAAATTGAATTCATATTGAAATGAACCCGAATATTGTCGGCTGACAGTCGTCATAAATCGGACGATGCTGCTTTTGAAGCTCGACTATCAGATTTGGCGCATTCTTATTCCGGATGTCTTATCTACAAAGCTGTTCTTTGGTGAACAAGNAGTGTTTCGTTGCTATCAAAGCATTACGCTCCAACCTTGAAATTTATATCACCAGTTATNTTGGTATGCAGCCTTGTCTTGTTAATGTTCAATTGTTCATGGTCGANAATNTTTGCTCGTAAATATATTGTAAACCCGAACAGAACAAGTCGTTTCATGACAGTCTTNCTCAGGTTGGAAAANATGGTTCCATTATTTGGCGCATAAAATGTGTCTATACTATTAGNTTAGGCTTTCACTTTGACGGTAGGAACTCTCTGCGGACCGATCAAAATGTCGTTGCGGGCGGGATCCGACCCGCGGTCCGTATGTTGCCCGTCCCTGCGCTAAATGCTGGACGTTATATGTTCATAAAATATATGTTTTTTTTTCATTTTGTTGCCTTAAATGTTGCGATCACACCAAAAGTATCGTCGGAAGCGTTATGCGTTAATACTGCATTAGCCTCCATCTATATATTTGCGGAAATGGTTTTCGGCCCTCCTCATTCATATCAAAACGAGGACGCAGATTTTCAAGACACGACCATGTACTTCAAGAAATACAGTACAGCAAAATTAGCTTTGAAATAATAAAAGTCTACCAATTTCTACATAAATAGTACGATGTTATTTTCAAGAAAAGTCATGATTTTGTTTTTTATCACAAGCCTACAGTTCATATTTGCACAAGACAGATGAGGGTTGCACCATAATAGAGCTAAAANTGAACTAAAACTTGAGGGGGTCCGCGAGGGTCCGTGACGGTCAAAAGGGGTCCACGAAGCCAAAAAGGTTGAGAACCACTGTTCTAGTTGAATAAATTGGCCAAGAAAATATTNAACAGCACATAGGCCTAATTCCACAATACATCTCGTACACCCTGATGTGGTGGNTCGTACCCCGATTGGGTTTATACGGACCCTGGGTAAGAGCCCCTGGAATAGAAATGTCCAATCCGCGAGGAATTCATTGGTGTTACAGCTGAAGAGCCTACNACTACCCTACTCGCCACCGGTAATAANATGGATAAGAAGAACAAAGAATACCNNGCATGTAACCAACTATACGTCACGGGGTCAAAGAATACCAATGGTTGCCATGCTGACCTTATTAGATAGCTATATACNCTGCGCAAGGCAACTTATGGCCTTTTGATGTATTACTATTCCCNATGACAGTTTCACAGATTGTTGCGTCCGTATGATTACCAAGTCACCGTTCCGGGTCGCAAGTCTTCTGATTTTAACGTTTGATCCGACTCAACTCAAGTCATTTTTATTTAACCAGCCAGTCAATCCGAAATCGAGTAATTTTACGAGAAGGTCGCACCAAACCATAATTTCCAGTCACGAATCATCAACGGGTCATGTTTTATCATCATGAACTAGAAATCTGACGTAATAGCTGATCTTCTACCACATGGTGGATATGATAGTTGAGTTTGTTGCGATTCCTGTGATTTTTATAGTAGTTTTATCATGCAACTTTACGTTCTTATATCTAAAAAAGATATATGACACTTTGATTTTTGAATACTGGAAATTCCTAAATCCCGTCACGGGCCGCACAAACTGCTCTCGCGGGCCGCGTGTTGGAGACCTCTGATCTACAACGAAGTAGGACATATCGTGTTCATGCACGTGACCTCGGCTCCGTTCGATAGCAGATATCACAATATCGAAAGCAGGTTTATTATCTAACGATACAATTTGCGATGATTTAGTTCAATCGTTCGAGCGATGACTGCCCTAGTTTCTCATCTTTTGTTATCTCAGGCCTGCAGCACATTTAGGACCGAAATAGCACTTTGCGTATGCACTGATCGTGTGTATGTGTATGTATATGTATATCATGAGTCGGTGTATATGCCGCAAATAAACATCGAGGTCAAAAATAAACTACGTCATTTTCCTTTTCGTCAGCCCTCCCCTACATAACGTTGGTCTTGGGCCCCCATACGGTGATAAACCAAACGTATGGGGGCCTCGCCACCAGACCCCATACGCAATACGTTTTTGCCACAACTTATCGTCGAGCTTTGTTGTACTGTTTAGTGAGTCAACTTGAAAGCTTACATTGCCCAACCGCGCCATGTGCGAAGATTTTCTATAATTCATCATATCCTCTCTCTACTCACGCCATCAGATTTACTGGTAAAGCTGAGTGATGTGTTTTTGAAAATGCACGGCTTGTATATAATAATTAAACCCCGTCGGGCGGATCCGTTGGTGTGATGTCTTCGTTACATGGTTATTTCGTGACCTCCTGTCTGCTATGTCAAAAGATATTGAAATCGACCAAACGTACGAAACTAAAAGACGCACACGATTTCTAATTGGTATTTCTTCACTGGAAAATAATATTTCTCTGCACGATGAGATTTTTCTTGTGGGGCTCTCATTGCCAGCACTGGAACATTCTGCGCCAGCCATTTAGGCGCCTGTGGACAATTAAACAAATATGTATTGTATATATTTCATAAGGGCAGTCCTTTTGTGGGGGGGTACCAAATAATCAACATATTCGGCAACAGTCAATCGCGCGTAGCGCTGAATTTTTTTTTTAAAAGTTGCATAAATATTCAAAAAATACTTTATAATATATGGTAATTCACAAAATAATTTTGGGCCCCCTTCGACCTCGGCCCCCCTCCAATTGGGGGGTTTGGGGTGCGGCAGTTACGGTGCTGCAGACATGACAAATGACCGATCGCATTCTAACTCAAGTCTTTTCGCGTTGCCTATCGATTCGTACTTAACCTGAATAATACACCGAGATTCAGTTCGGATTATTCGCACCTTCCATACCGCTGTTTCGCACCTACAGAATAGTCTTCTGTTCACAGCCACAACAAGAATCAGAAGTATCCACATTTATAAATTCGTTGTATCTATTACTTTGAAATCAAACTCTTCACAAAAGTGCACACAATTGTATCATTACCTTCACTCACAAGGTAATATTTTGGTAATTAGTCTGTCACAGCCCGTCGTTGACGGCCATTCGTTTTCACACCTTAGAATAGAGATTCGACTTCAGTTGTGCGATAAGAATCACGAGACTACTGTGCTAATTTACCAACTAGAAATGAAACGCACTACACAATTCAAGTTGAATCGTACCCGAATGCGTAAATTTATCTCCTTGACATCAAGATATTATTATTCAAAGTCCGTAAACATGGTACTGTCTTATATCAATAATATTAAGAATGTTGATCGCTTGGTTGTCGGATTATTCACTCGTTGATTTGAAACAAACGTTGAAACATACAACTCTACCATTGGTCTGTAATTCTTTTTGTTACAACTGAGTTTCTGAAAATGCTATCATTACCGCACCCCGAAATTTTACTGTGTTGGAGCTCGCAAGGGAGTCAAGCACAAAAACATTCACATGTGTCAAGCCTAATTTTCACTTACTTGATTATATTACTACAACTTATAAACTTTATTAATTCATCCTGGTAAACACGAATAGTATTGCTCACTTGTAATATTAACATATTGATCTGAATAATAACAACTCATGAGATCCCTACAACTTTATTAGCGAACTAGTTATTTTTGACGAAAGTGGAAATGCAAACTCTATTCGTCTCGACATCTCAACATCTTACAACACTCGAAAGAATCAATTACGAAAACACTAACAAGTAAATCCGCTGTAACTTACATAACACAAGAGTATGTATCCGAAAGCAGACAAAATACACTTGGAAAACCACCACCTCCAGCAATCAATACCAGTTTTATTCTTCATATTTCATCACTCTACTGTAAAAGCGATTTCTAGTTTTCATGATGCAACAACTACAAATCAATGCTTGCGACTTGTGACTAACATTGAGTGTACGAGATTTGAATATCCGAAAAATATCCAAGAATTAATTTCTCAAAGATGAATGCGTATACTTTATTGTAAGCTATCATGAGACAAGAAAGTCCTTCAAGGTGACATTGATTCACAATCCGATATTCTCATCATACCCATTTTTGAAATCAACTCTTAACGAAAATACGAACAATCGTGACTGGTAAAGGTTATCACGATACCAACAACTTTTTAGAAACATTGTTAATAACATATCGATTTGTAAAACTAGATAAACATGTCTGAAATGTTCTGATTGGGAAGATTAAGCCGTGTTCGTAAAAACCACGCAGCGTATTGTGGATCGTATCCGGTTGGTCCTGAGGGTCTGACTTTCTAACGACTGGATCGTCTAGATATTGTGAACGGGCGTTTGGGGCATACAGCCGCCGTGGTCGATGATAAGCTTTACGTTTTTGGTGGCGACGAGCGAAACACGGTGGCTGTTAAAGATTTGAGTGTACATAACCAAGAATGGATCCAGAAAGGAGAAGTGAGAAATAAAGCCGCGCGTGGGCACTTTGATATCGTGCCATTCCAAAGATTGCTGTTACTCGTAGGAACGGTGTTCGAGTGTGGAGAACGTACCTTTGTCGACGCCTTCGATACGGAAAGTTCCGAGTGGTCGAGTGTGTGCGAGGAAGTGCCACCGCCACCTGTTGAGTGTATATCTGCTATTGTGGAGAAAAACTATTCTCGTCTCTAACAACTTGATCGTTATCCTGAAACCGTTTAATGCATAACTGCAATTTATTGTAGTTACCGTCACTCGGCGACGAATTGCGGTAATAAGCATCTGGAAATGTAAGCCTTGTGTCAGAATGATCGATGATAAGATAATAATAAAACCAGACACGATACTTGAGTTGTCAAGTTTACGAATGTGTGACTTATAGTGGAAATCATATAGGTGTATGAATCAAGGTATGTATTCGTGCCGATATAGGACGGTCGTTCGATTGTCGTGTTCCGGTTGTGTGGGTCAGTGACGTACGGTGTGAGGTTAACGATTGATGGTTCACAGCAGACATGGGGTAATCGCGATTAGTAATCGTAATCGATTACGACGATTACAGCATTTTCAAGTAATCTTAATCGTAATCGATTACATTCGAGAAAAATACAAAGTAATCGTAATCGACTAGGCTATAGTTCATATATCTAATCGATTTCTTCGTGAAAGAACGAGCACTTTTTATTTGTACAAGGACTATGACATAAACTGAACATTCGTGAACAAGAGATATTATACCAGGTTTATTGCTAACAACAACGTATGATTTTCAAACGCCACTGCTCATTTTTACGTCAGGAGTATTAGCTTTGCTCGTCATTGGGAAAGAAGTATCCACACTTAGTATATATATATTCGATGTACACAAGTACATTGTAGTGATTGTAATAGACACTTACGTGACCTTTGACACGAACCAATCAGGTTGCAGCAGGATGTACACAAACATCAAGCCTGGCAAACTTACAATGAGGTCATCAGCATGGAATGCCCAAATGAATAGATTTCTGAAAACTTTTCGGATGAAGCAATTATTGCTGCATTATCTTTAGTCGTATACAATACTGGAGGATTTTCGTAGCGAATAGCATGTATTAGAGAAATCTTGAGACAGGATAGGCGGGGTATTCAGTATGTGTGCTCGGTGTTATATGCGTTCTATTTATGGAATCGTATATGCCTATGGTATAGCGTATAGTCTGTATCATTATCTAGCAAATTGCTGTTACAATGGTCAATTGTCTGCATATTCTATAATCAACGTATTAATATAATATATGTTATGCAACATGAACCGTTCCCAGCTGATATCGTCATTTTTTTGTTCTAGCTCATGTATTGAATCAATCGGGATAGATGCCGGATAAACACTATGCTAATAGCCTGTGTAAGTGTGTAACTTGGAGATTGCTACCTACACTGTTCCTGGTGTGCGCTTCTACCTTTCCCAGAGCCGATAACATGCACGGTACAATGTAAAATCTGCATAACGGCATGTGAACTTCCTATAGTCATCTGAATTCTCATTTTATTAATAAAATGACTTATGTATTATTGTACCAAAAATATTGAATCGTCACATAAGTTAGATAGAACAATTTTGCGTTTCAAAATGAGTCCAAACTGAAATGCAGTCACACCGCTTTCGTTGTTGATGCCGCAGTCAACTTGGTGGGTGTCTCATATTATTATTTCGCTCCAGCGTTTGTTGCTTGATGGTGTGTAATTGATTGAAATTATTGAAAGCAATATATTCAATAATGAGATGTATAGCTGATTACATTGGTAGCGGTCGACATGAGTCGGATGAGTACGCCTTGATAGGTGCCTGCACAGCAGCTACAGCAGCGTTGCTCTGTGAAATGAACAGTAAACATATTATATATTTTGTGCAGGCTTGATGGCTTGATCTTTTATGAAGCTGCAGAAAGAGGGCGTTAATGGATAAAACGCAAAAAAATCAAATTTCTGGAAGAAATATAGAAGCACGAAACAGGAAACTTGTCCAGGAAAATTACAAATCGACGGACAATTATTGCTAGTGAAGTTCAGCTCTCAGAGCACCATAGTGTCAAAAGATGTGGAGAATTTGATGAAATTTTATACTGGACTAGATTAAATTCTTTCTGAATTGCCCGACTTATCCTACTGAAGTCAAATATGTATTATTGTAATAAGCATAGTATTAAACCATTAGGCGAACTGCTTCATTAAATTTCGATTGGGCTGTGTAAAGAAGCGGTTCTTAAAAATGCACCATTTGCATTCATTCGTGAATTCTCAAATCTAGAATGATTATTGACTGTACTGAACTGATTAAGATTAAAAAACCGTCGTGCTCATTGCGATTACATTCACAATATCATTATGTCTATAAATCACATACAACTTTGAAAGGATTGATGGATTGTGGTGCACTAACTTTTGTGCGGGAACTCTTCACATGGAGCTATGGTGCACCAAGAGATGCTATCATGGCAGAAAATGGATTCGCCATTTAGTCTGAAATCAAGAAATTGGATGTAGATTTTCAAATTCCTGCACATGATTTGGCACACAGTCAAATGTCAGGGCCAAACTGTTCCACAACGACAAAGATGGCGAGACATCGTATTCATATTAAACAACTGATAGGAAGAATCGAGGAGTATAAAATTATGTCCGGTGTCATACCATGCAGCATTGTGTATCAACTAACCAAATATGGACTAATTGACTTACTCTAATTCAAGATTAAGAATGAATGACGCAACATATTCGGCAATTGTGCAAATTCAGTTCCATTNNGAAATTCATNNTACCNTCACTNGCGTAGCAGCATGTGCTGCCGCCCCTGGCTCTCTTGAAAATGCCGCCCNCTAGGTAGACCGCATCAAATTTCGACATAGATTGATGTTCAAGTAATCTTGTCAATAGGAATAATTACAAATAATATGCCGCTTCTCAGCTTCACCGTCTCGACGTTAATGACGCCAAAAATAATAAAAACAAGAANTAGCGAACGAATGTATTGTACAAATAGAAAATCAATGGCCGCCTCAAAGCAAAAGCAGCGANAATATCCTCAAATTCAAGTTTTTGAACGTAGTCTCTTTCTATAGACAGAATGGATGGAGCTGATAGCTGATAGCCGATCATTATTCATGAATCATGATAGAACTAAATATATAAGACNTAATCAGTTTGAGCTTTGAGAAGCTCCTCACACAGCTCGCAGTTGAAACACCAATGTTCAGATAAAGTTTCANACACGAGCATAAATACGGTGTCNAATCAAGTAGCTTTGCATTAAACAACCACTGTAAANCATCAAACGTTGTTGCACTACGATCAAACGTGGTTTCACTGCTCCGCACCAGCCTCTTAACCCTTTTAAAATCTCAANTTGAACAACTTCATATGATTATAACTTAATTTGTGTTCGTCCTAGAGCAGTGNTTCGCAACTTTTTTTTAGACACGCCCNTCTTTAGGATAGTGAAAAATTCCGCGCCCTCGTATCGTCATATTACAAGATCCAACCGGGATGCTAGCAACCCTAACAGATTGTTTGATGGCATGGAAGGTTTATGACTGTTGATGAGAGAATTCAAAAATAAGAAACTGGGTCTATATATAGAGAAACACGCGTGAATTGGAGGTAAATCGNGCATAGCGCGANAAAAATTCATTTGACCGATTCTTCGCGCCNCCTCTTAAGATGCTTTCACGCCCCCNCNNACGGCTNCCCAACGGGGGCGCGCCCCCCAGGTTGAGGACCCCTGTCCTAGAGGCCTCATATTGGTTTGTACGAAAAGCTAGCAATCTTCTGCTTTATATGATCCCTAATTCGAGGTATAAGGCATGACAATTTTTGCAGCTAACTCCAAAAAGTCCACCTCGTCGTCATAAGTGCTTCTAAAAGCGCTGGTGAATAAATTGTGACTTGCGCTTTGCAGCAGCGCGTGGGAATTCAAAAATCCAAATATATCATTTAAGTGGTGAATGCCGGTAAACCTAGTTTCAGCTTCAAGTTTAAATCTGCCCTATGCTTGAAACATGCATCGTCTAAATTCTTCAACAACACTGAGGCCAGCATCTTCTGTTTGTTCGCCAGACATTCTCCTTTTCTGCGAACTCTCCGAACAATCGGCCGTGACGGCTATTTCGGAGTGATTCCATCGCCATGTTAACATATTAATTCGTGTTTTCGGAATCAGCGCGACACTAGCTTTCGATTGAGACCTGTTTGATTAAATTTTAGGTGACGGGACGCCAGCTATAGGACTACCAAGCACTCTTCTTTTAGCCGGCTGTCTACACGCCGCGCGAGATAGTGTAATGGTGATGCAT
>ATSW01011645.1:0-10479 GCA_000444245.1 Botryllus schlosseri
GAAGGCCTAACGTATGTAGACCTAACGTACAAAGTAGGTGTTTTCCCACATAATGTTAAATTTGCACCACTTATCTGCATTTCTGGTTGGAACTGACGGTTCTAACGAAGTAGTTTGGCCTGAAAATACGTTTTTGGCTTAGAAACAGGCAACTTTTTACACGAAAAAAAATATTTCAACGAAATCCGGCCCTATGAAGAATTCCAGTGGTTACAATATGTATTATGGTAGAATTAATTAAAATATTTTGTAGTACCACGAGAGATAGTTTCCTACATTCTTGGGTACAAAGTGCACGTCCTTACTAAGAAGCTTGCCAAGGACGTTCAACAGCAGAAGTTGTTTGCTGACAATACTCACGTTGTGTGTACACTGCTGGTGCTGGTGACACACCGTGTTGCTTCATTCTGATAATGTCTACATAACAATTTTTCATCATGCGCTTCTTAATATAAGAATGATGCAATGCACAAGAAGTCTTTATTCAGTTAGAATATTGCGGTACGTTGACCATAACACCATGTCTAATGTCTACTCATTATTTGACCGTTTATAATTCACAATGAGCAGACGATTAGCCGTTTACAAGGATAGGCCTATAAAATAGGCTAAAAGCGGTAAAATATCAAATTATAAGTGCAAAATCTACGATACAAACAAAATGCAGACGTCAAAAATTGTTTGCCTTCATGAAAAAATTTGACAAATTTTGACCTAACGCTACAATTTTGACAGAATTTTGACAAATTTTGACATGTCAAAAAACGCCCTATTTATAACTCATTTCTTTCCAAATCAAGGGTGCTGCGCACTATTTTTCCATGTCAAGGGGTGCCGTGAGGTAAAAGAATATTGAGAACCACTGGTATAAAGATTTTATATAAATCTGGCGTGCTTGCGTACATACGTTCGTTCTTACTCAATAAGTGCTTATTCTAATTTGTCTCACACCATTTTAATTAAAATGTTTTTGTTTGATATACGTCACGGTATAATTTAGAGGTAGGTTCCATTTCCGTGTACCACGTTGTGGATGTGAATGCTAGGGTTGGTATCAAGTCACTTCCTTCGAGTCACAAGTCATTGCACATTTTGACTCGAGTCAAGTCAAGTCCATCGATTTTCGAAGGTGACTCGAGTGAAGTCAAGTCACTGGATTTTTTGAGTTGACTCGAGTCGAGTAGAGTCAAGTCAAGTCAAGTCAAGTTTTGCCCTTTCGAAGTATGAGGCATGATTACCTCATTGCATTTTGCTGGCTGTCTGAATTACTGATTGAGTGGTCATTGATTCTGAGTAGATGAATGAATACAGAGCTGAATATACGACAGACGGCGCTGTATCGCTCACCATACGTTTAAACTTCGTAATTACATAGCCCAATTATATAGTTACCAGCCAATATAGAGAATAGAGAAACGGATTTGTAAGTAGGGAATAGAGAAACGAATTGGTAAGATGCATAACATTATACCCATTTTTACATATTGACATGATATAATGCGCCAATGGTTAAGGAGTATATTCGAATTCAATTTCAATAAAACAAAGGTTTGGTTAGGTTAAGAACATAGAACAAAAATATATTTTTTTTTATTAAATTACTTTACTACTAGTTTACTATAACGTAAGCTGTAAGCTTTGATCACTTCGTTTGTGGTCAATTTATTTGTGAGAGAACAAGGGAGTGTCAGTAAAACACACGATCATTGAATGATTGGTCGCTCTCACGGATTACACCAGCTTTTCGCGAACAATCCGAACATATCCAAGATACGGTGATTTTGATCAATACCGATCACTTGATGACTTGATATTGACTCGTGAATTTTTCTCTGAGTCACGAGTCAATTCACATTTCAGAAATGCCGAGTCAAGTCATACGGAAAAAGTGACTGTAAAAAGTGAGTGTAAACGTAAAATTATATCATATTTAATCATTGACATATCGGTGACACCGTTGGAGTCTCGAAATCTCGAAAGACTGTATATGAGCATTTAAAATCGTGTTCCCCGGAGCTATGAATAAAATTGGAACTAAATTTCTGTTGACATTCACCATGGGCACAAAGCGCTAGGAAATAGTCAAGACCACAGACACAAAACTATTTTGGACGGCGTGTAGGCCCTATCTGGCAACATTTTTCTTGTGTCAAAAATACATAGCTGCAATTTCTCTTATCGTGTCGTAATTGGTAATTGGTGATACTCGCATACGCGATTCGTCTCGGATTTGAATCACCCAGGTACGAGACACTGTTGACGTCATAGTATTGAACGTATAAATGACCACTTTCAAGATAGCAATTTCAGCCATTGCGTGTGGAAAACTGCCAATACAGCCAATAAGACAATGAGTTTAGCGTGGTGCAATTGACTTTAAATCGTTCCTAATTATACTATGAAATATCACTATAATTGGACGTTTTATTACAAAGACAGGCACGAGTTGATCGGCAATATAATTCAGATGAATGATGAAACATATTTATATGCAGAAGAACGTATAAAAATGCGAATTTGATAGCACCATCGTTCAAAGTCATGATCCGAAAAACGTGACCTTTCCGCAACGAAAATAAAAGATATATAACCTGCAATATTCAGCACGCATTTTATATAGTCTACTCGTATGCATGCGTTTATTGGAGAGTGTATTTTTTACGATGGTGTTATTGGCAAATCATTTTGAAAATATTAGAGCACCCTGAACATCCAGACGTCACATGCAGAAGTGGTCTAAAGAGCGAGCGTTATGCTCCGGTGGAAGGAAAACAACACATACATTCCTCAATTATAGATGTAGCGATTTCCAAGGCTTGTCACTACTAGCATATAAACGTAGAGGTAATATAAAATATAAAAAGTACTCAAGTAAGTAGATTCGACCCGTAGACATGGTCGAGGGGTCACATTGTTTTAGCAGTTAATCGAAGGTGACTTCCTTCGAAATATCGGAGGTACCGAAGCAAAACCATGAATTGCCCTGAAAATGGTTACAATTTTCGAAAATATTCTCAGTTACCTCGATAATGGGATTCCTTCGACCAGTACTTATTAGAATTTTTCGATGCTAAAAAACATTATTGTGTGAAAGTACACCAATACCTGTGTTTCCTATACCTGTGTATCTCGCGACCCAAGCCTAACACGTCGACAAAAATTCATTCCTAATGTTTGTATACTACGATTTAAAGTGCATATCGGACGAGGACAAAGTGCATGTAGGCATAGTTGCTAGTGCGGAGCGGATAGACGAGTTCTCTGGTCCGACTCCGATCCGGTTTACCAATTCTCTGGTTCGGCTCCGGCCGTATCAGGAAAAGTAGGCTACTGATCCGGACAAACACGAAAAAGTACGGCCGGAATTCCGGCCCAACACGGTACAGTGGTTACGTGAATTTGAAAATATGGCTCGTTGTTTTTTCGCACTGGCTTGGCGGTTACTTGCGTGTGTTTGGTTGGCAGTTAGGCCTATTTAGTAACAAACGTCATACTTATCCATAAAGATTCTGGCCTTTTCAAACAGTACCGATCCGGATCCGATCTGGCTCCAGCCGTATCAGAAAAAGTACCGATCCGGCTCCGATCCGGTCAAAATTGAAAAAAATCCGGTCGGATATCCAATCCGGCTCCGGTCCATGCTCCGCACTAATAGTTGCACGCTAAACAGATCTGTGAAACATTATTCATTACAAAAATGTAATCGATGCAGTGTGGTTCCAGTCACTGAAATTTCTCTTTATAATTTTAATGTATAGAACTCTAATGTATTGTGGGAATCAATGGTTTCGATCTCATTTTGGTAAGTTTCCAACCTCACGAACCCCCGAATCAACGAAATATTAGGTTTATTTTACAAAACCCAGCATTCAACATTGAAAAACAATGTTTGTCAATATCATGCGAACAAGGTTTTTGTTGTTCGTACTAATTTAACCCGTTACGACAGGACATAACGACCAGTTAGTTGAAAAACGCTACCGTGATATCGGTGGTTTAGCCTCAGCATGCCGAGAATCATCTCTCAGCCGCACTCTACCATGCTGCCGATTAGCCGCACCCGTTGCAGCTTTACAGAGATATCAAATGTTATGACGTCATAACAAATGATACTCGATTACTCCACGCGGTGGTCGCAGCATTTTGAAACACGCTATTTCAAATTGATATGCATTATTTACCTCTGCGGGTGGCATTTGTACTATACTGTCTACTTAGATTACATTATAAGGACGGGTCTATTCGTTGCCGACCATGTCCACGACCGATCATATCCATAACGAAGGTTTTAGGCAAACAGCGATGGTCAAAATGTCCTTCTTATTCTCAATCTGTTCTCTTCTTAGCCCTAAAATGCCCCAAAAGACCATGGATGACGCGGAATGTCGGCGCAGTTGACGAAAGACGGCTATTTCGGGACTCGAGAATGAACAATGGCCTTTTTTGAATTAACTCAGTGGAATTTACTGTATAGATTTAAAAATCACCCGTTTTCTCGTCCGGTATAGCAACTTTTGAAAAGTGTCGCCCATTCCGGATCTCAAACTATAGTAACCGTAGATACCAACCTTCAGTCAAATAAAGTACAGCGTTGGCCCGGGGTGGCCAACCTTTTTGCTATTCACGGCCGCATTTCAATTACTCATGTGGCCTACGGCCGCATTCCAGGGCATAGTCGTAATGAACTAACTGGACGCCAAATACCCAAGTTAAAATGCCCATTTCCGTCTGCGGTGAGCTCTGGACTGATATATTTATTCACATCGGCTTACTGTAACGCACCGAAATTGCGAAATGTCATGTTACGAATAGTATCTGGAACTCGTTGTGGACGCGTGACGAATTTTCAGTTTCGTGAATGAATTTCGCCATTATTATTATTAGCCGATGCCATCACCGTATTAGCCCATTAGCCCATGCCATATCTCAGCCCGTGTAATCAGCTCAACTCACCGGTATAGTTGACGGGGGGTGGGGGCGGGTAGTCGAAAATTTAGGGCAAGTTTTAAATGATGATGGATTTTCGGGTGGCCGAATATTTGCTAGTCACTTTGTTGCATGTCGTTATTTCTTGACCTTCCATCAAGGCTGTAAGTATATAGTGGAAAGATATTGGAATCGACCAAACGTACCAGGAACAAATTTCCTTCGTGAGTAACACACAATTCCAAGTTGCTATTTCTATATGTGGCGCATAATTCTCCTCTGCTGTTCACATCTGTACTGTGGGGCTCAGATTGCAAAAGGCGCTGTAATATCGAATTCGTAAAATGATGCGGCGTTGAATCGCGCCCAGCGCGACGAAAATTTGAAGATTATCTAAAATCTCTCAAAAATTCAGGAGTTAATTCGTAAATTCAATTTGCACATAGACGGCCGCCAACGCATTGTAATTGAATTACGTGTCCACGGCCGCACAAATTACCTTCTGCGGTCGCATGCGGCCGTACGGCCGCAGGTTGGCCACCCCTGGCTTAGGTATACCCGTAAATATTACCAAACCTGGTGTGCTGGCAAAATCGAACTTTATGCGGCTTTCTTGTTTCAATAGATAGAAAAATACCTCAGGCTTTGATGAGAGGTTCACAAGTGGTCTGACAGTGTTTAATCAATCCGACGAGTGTCGTTCAGTGACCGTATTCGTGCATTTCAAAGGGCGACAAGTGACATTGATGAAGAACTTGATGTAATTGATAGCTGAGACATTCACGGCGTGAGCGCGTGAGCAGGAATACGATATCGTACAGAGTATGTAGGGTAGGCTATAGTATATTTTGAAATCGTGAAATTATTGGTTAGTCTCCTTGTCATATCTAGACATACCTAGTCTAGCTCTCTTTTGAATGAAACTTCAGTGGGCAGCGACTGGTATTTAAACCATGACAAAGGAAGCTGCAGGTCGATTCATGTAGCACAGTGGTCGGGAACCTACGACTCGCGAGCCACATATGGCTCTTTTCCGTATAAGATGTGGCTCTTTGCGAACTTTTAATTTTTATGCTTAATTTATTAATATTGCAGCAACTTGTTATCAAATCTTCGGCACGACCAGCATAATTATTCTTGTGACAGTATAAACATGTCTTTGAGAGGTTAATACAGTGGCGTATTCTGGGTTAGGGGCTCGGACCCCTTTTTCAAAGTCCTCAATTGTAAGTCGCTGTCGTGCCGGTGACCAATATCACTCCCGAATTGGATGCACGCGCCACAGAATGTTGGACTGCACGATACGTTTATTGATTGATTGAAGAGACTCGGAGACATGGCGGGCCTGTATCACAATGCAGTTTTCAAATACACATTATCTTCATTCTTGCTCGAGTCTTCATCGTGTAAGGACCTCTTTCCCAGCCCTCGCTCAAGCAATTAACAGTCTCGGGTTCAGAAATTGGTTGTAGTCCTTGCCAGACAGGAATCCATGGAGGTTCAATCGTCTGGGAAGCGCAAACTGCAGAGCGATGCAGTAACATCTAACAGCGATAGTGATAGTGATGTACGCGTATCCAATGCGAAAATTGTTGCTAAAGATTTTGCTAGTAAGGGTTCAAGTGAGACTTCTCCTGCTCAGCAAATTCCGTCTACTAGCGTAACTCCTAATGGAAGCGCTAAGCCGGGAGACGTAAATTCAGTTAGCGAATTGAGAGTGGTTATATCTGGTGAAGTTACCTCGATGAGGCGACATCACCCTACCATCGTAGACAGAGCGCTTTTCGCGCTAATCGGTGACACTGAGGGCCCTCGACCCTTGCGTTCAGGTGACCTCCTGATAACGTGTAAAACAACAAAGCAAGTACAAACTCTATTACAATGTGGCAGCTTGTCCGATAAAGTGAGCGACAGTATAATCAACGTCAAAACGTCTCTGCATCAAACCAACCGGGATACTAGCAACTCCAACATATTGTTTGATAGCATGGAAGGTTGTAACTGTTGATGAGAGAATTAAAATATATGAAATTCGGTCTATATATAGATAAACGCGCGTGAAATGGAGGTAAATCGCGCAGAGCGCGAAAATTTTTTCAGTTTACCGCTTTTTCGCGCCCCCCTCAGACGCTTACACGCCCCCCCAGGTTGAGAACCACCGCTCCAAACGAAAATAATATAAACAAATTAAAACACAATCTTTCGGGCACTGCACATTTATTGAGCCCGACAATGACAACATGTGCAGGGGAAACCCCGGCACTTGACTGCAGTGGTTAGCCTCTTCAGAAATTTTGGCTGTCGTTAAATTTTCAGCAAAACTGGTTGTTCCGTTCCATCAATATTTGTCGGCCTAGGTCCACGATACGGGAGTTCACGCAAGCACCTAAAATTCTTTATGACTTTCCTCATAAACAAGTTTACCCTCTGTTATGCCAATGCTTGCAACTTATCTACATCAGAGCTGGATATTGTACGACCGTGGTCCAAATGCGACTAGTGAAAAGTTCGACGGCATTAAGACCATGAAACGGTAATGGGCTGTATAAACTGACCATGAAATGTATTTACTTTAAGGTCTTCGTGGACTGAATATATTCTCTATGGTTGGAAAAATTATTTCTATGCGTAACTTTAATTGTTTTGCCTCAACTTAGACATTGGTCAACAAAATTTAAATTTTNCTTTTATTATTNANTATTTTAAATGTTTGTCGCAAATTTGCGACATCAGGCTTTCGNGACAAAAATNNAAACANAACANGTCAANTTTGACAATNGAAATTATTGGTCAAAATTAGCAAAACAGTTATAGTTTTTGTTCAGGCACAGATGTACATGACATTTGACACATTTTATAACAGGTTGTTCTTCATAGGTATGTCTCTTGCATCTCTGCCTGGTGTCNATGGAATGCGTGTGACCCTCTTGGTCACGTTGNGGTGGGCTTTGTTGGTCCTCTTTTCCTTTTCTTATGATACTCCTGCTGGATACAGAGAGATGCCCTCNGTCNTTTTCNCCTGTCACTAATTTTCCATACTTTACCAGGTATTCTGCATATATATNTNNNGNGAGNGAGAGATATGGTATTCTTTTTCGCCTGCACCATCGAGATGCTTTGACGACGGAGATGCGATAAGGCCTTTATAGTAAGGTAATCTAGTCTGCACTCCCGGTTTTTCCCCTCCATGCTATCCGTGATTGCTGAGCGCCGAGCAGGATAGCCGCGGATACCACTTTTCGAGTCTTTGGTCTGACCCGGCCGGGGATCGAACCCACGACCTACCGATCGAGAAGCCGGACGCACAACNATTACACTACCATTACACTATCTCGCAAACATTTTTGCATCTGTTTCGGAAATTGCACAAAAACACAGTCCCGTCTGTAAAGCAATCAACTATAGGCGACAGCAAGATCAACTAAATGAAGTACAATTGCATGTAGTATGTTTTTGAGCGGATACATGTTCTGTAATAAGCCAGAAAGGCATCCAGAAGATCATCCTCATCTATAAATGAATTGTACTGTCCGACAATAAATGGGTAGTCGACCTGTGAGCGTTACTTCGTTTCCGGTCCCATCTTTCAATTTTACTAACAGGATTTGCTTTGACAAAGGTACTGGCCAGTATCACACTGCGATTGTCATACCACTTTACTGCCCAAATACTCCAACGCCGTCCAGAGAAACCTCNTTTACTTCAAATCTCACTNTCCTTGTCCTGAAGTCTGTGCCATTACTGAATTGACAGCCATACAGTATGTTTGATCGCTCAGTTCCTACTGCAAAAAATCATATGCGAGATGAACTATGAGCAAGAAAGATTTGATTTGCTTCCATCGATCTCGGGACATGATATCAGAAACTTTATCATATCTAGTATTATTGGCCCATTACATATAAGATCTTGGCATTTTCACGATTGACATATGCATGCAACATCCCAAGTCTTTTTCAACATCATCTCCAGTCATCTGAATTGCCATCGTTGGATTAGTTTAAAAAGCAAATACATTGCTCTCATAAACAATCCAGTCCAGCAATTCCGCTCCAGCAAAATATTCGAAATATGTATGCGGAGAAGAAATAGAGTAGTCACTGTCGAGCAATTATGCCTTCCATATAGGNAAATAGTAGCCAGGGATCTTTTCACCTTGAATTGTTTTCCATATAGGTTTTCGTTTCGGTTCATGCGGTGTACATGCAATATGACCCGGTGTTTTCCCTTTCTCTACTTTTGAAAACATGATTGAGGAATCNTCATCAGATTCATCGGGAGAAGAGGATTCATCCGAACTCATTTATCACATAGCAGCAGAAGTTGCTGCAGTAGAACGTTCTTCATCGTCAGAATCACTGCCTTTACTGCCTTTCCAGTTTACCGTCACTTGATGAGTGATTTTTCCCCATAAAAACATCTGGGATCCATTTGTGCGACAGCAATTTCTGATTGAAATTATTGAGAAGATTCGTTACCTTTTTAGCATTATTCTAGTAGTTAGTTTACATATTCATTGTCATTATGTGATGTGTCAAGGCACTTTCTTGACTCGTGAAGTTGGTGAATCTATTCCCCTCTTTTCTTACATAAATAGCTATTCCATATGGAAATATTTCAGAAGTAGTATTGTTGTCAGAATTTACCAACAAAGGGCTAATGATGCAAATTCGCATCACTCCCTATTTTCAACTTTGCCAAGAAGAATAACACATTATTGATCCAAAACACTTCTGGCTATGTGATTTATGATGTAAAGAATCCTATACATATTTTTATAAACGAATATACTCACGTGGGTCCACTGACTTTACTCAGACATGCCAATGCAATAAACAACGTCCGGGACACCCACCTTTTACTCCAAACACTCTATTTTAAAAGGCGCCAAAGGGAAGTTTGGCATGTGTACTTTCTGCGACGGCCGTCGTGGCCGTGTCAAGTATGCGTGAAGTCAGTACAAAATGATGTAATTCGGTATGTACCGAATTTGTTACGCTAGTCCACATATAACGTGATTACGTACGTGTGAGTAATCCAGGTTCAATATAAGGCCATATGCCGTAGCAATTACAGTCGCTTTATCCTTATTAAAGTTCAAATCTCGTTTGTTGCCAGGTCTGGGAGAGAGAGAGAGTCTTTATTTTCATCCAACCGAAATACATAACAAACGGCAGTGATGGCGGTACAGAAAATATGCGTGCACAGTATTCGGTATTAGATAGGAATTATCGATAAGACCGTGAAGGTCATCTAGTCTGATCACACCAGCATCAAACAGGTACACTTGACTCTGAACAGTCTGGTTGTAAAAAAATGTTTAGTTAAGAAAGGAAAATAGAAGAAAAATTAAACGATGGTAGCAAATGATCAATGAAGCAATGTCTGAGCGAGGTAGGGCAACAGTGTTAGTGTAACGACAAGTAAGGTTTTTTTTAATCTATTATAAGGCAATTCACGGATGTGTGGTGGTAATGCATTCCAAATGATAGGTCCCGAATAATCGATAGATCTCTTAGTTAGGTTGCTATTGGGTGGGGGTAAGTAGATATT
>ATSW01011648.1:0-15847 GCA_000444245.1 Botryllus schlosseri
GGATCTCGGTGGTCGAGTTTGAGAACCAGTGGCGTAGCAACCACTTGGCGGTTATGGCTCTGCGCCAGGGGAGGCAGGCTCCAAGGGGCAGACTTGTTCAACTAGAAAATTTTCAGCTTTTCCAAATTGGATTAAAATTAGATTACCGGCATTTCGCTCTAATTTAGTGAAATTCGACAACTAGAATTATTTAATTGTCCAAGCCTGCCAAGTGGGCGGCAAAATGAGGCTGCATAGTGCACAGTGCTAAAAGCAGCGTAATTGATAGTCCTATGGATGGCGACCAGAGAGCTGAAATTTAATCATACTGGTCTCAATCGAAAGCTATAGTGTCGCACTGATTCCTATAACACAAATTAAAATGTGAGCATGACAATGGAACCACTCCGAAATAGCCGTTAAGGCCGATTGTTCCACAACACAATGACCAATTGACCATGATAATGGAAATTGTATCCAGCGATTATTCGAAACAATGCCGATTTTCACACTTTGATGGCTATTTCGGATGATTCCGTTGCCATGACCAGCTTTTAAATAGTATTTCCGGAATCAGGGCAACAGTAGATTTCGAATTAGATCAGTATTGTTAAATTGGAGTTAGCGGGGGAGGTAGCGTGGTGGTGACGCCTACCGCCCATACGGCCCTGGCCGATTCTGGGTAGGAGGTCATTCTGAGTTCTTCTACCCCCGCGTGGCCGTTCTTACGGCGACAAAAAAGCCCAGAAAAAGACCTGATGAAAGTGCGCACTCACAAGGAATGGAGAAAGACCGAAAGAATGTATTTCAAAGTAAGCCTTATTTCCGGGTTTCGAGCATAGGCCTACTCCTGATAACTAGGCTATATTGATCATGTCATTGCCGAAGTCAAATAGAATCAGCGTTTGATTTTACCTTCGAATATTGGAATATATCAATAACAACTTGAACATAATGGATCTGTGCCATAGCAATAGAAATGTGCAATCGCCGAAGAATCTATTGGTGTTACAGCTGTGAAGCGTATAGGGTACGACTAGCTAATACTCGCCACATTAAGTTGGCGATAATAACATATATAAAGATACCCAAGATGACACAGGATGTAACCAGCTATATACATCGAAGGGGCAGCGTAATGCCAATGGCGGCTGCCATACATACCTGCTTAGATAACTAAAGAAGCTATGCAACGCAAGCTACGACCTTTTGATATTTTACTATTTCTGCTACCAGTTTGATAGTTTGTTCATAGTATCCTATATGGCGTGGATACAAGCAAATCTAACGACTCAGTGAAATTGGTCTACGTCACACTATCCATTTGGTTGAAGGCATTTTGACGGTAATTTTTGACCGGCTTGTACAGCATTAAATTTGATAAATCGGGTATCAATGGAAAGCTACCACGGTACTGATTGCGAAAATATCAATTTTATTCTGTTCGTGGCCCTGGAACTCGCCAAAATAAGCCAAGAATACTGCATTGTAAGTGAGTTTGGTATGTTTGGTAATAAAATATTGTCGAGTACTCCCAAATGCATAATGCCGTCGCGGGCCGCACAAAATGGTCTCGCGGGCCGCGTGTTGGAGACCTCTGATATAGGGTCAGGATTTGGAATGAGACAACCATTTTTGTAAAAACAGCGTTTTAAAAACACGAGATGTTTCGTATATGTCAATGAGCTGTTCTTCAAGGTGATTGCTTGTTTCATTGCTTCCAAATGGACTGACTACCCAACTAAATTAGTGAACAACAAATCGTAAGAAGAAATATTGCAATGCAAGTTGAAGTCCAGGCAGTGTGCTAAGGTTTTGCAGAGTAATTTTATGTTGAGGAGATGCTTCACAAGGAGCGTGAAACGAATCTTCAACACATAGCAACCCCATTAAATAACGTGACAATAAACCTATTCATCGGCAATGCCATGATTGGTTCCATTGTAATGAACTTATTTATCAGATATGAAGCGGTTAGAGTGCCTTTTCCGCATGTGCTTGCCTGCGCGCCTTGATTTAATTTAATTAAAAAAATATTCGCGGCACACCTGAGAATCTGTGGCGGCACTCAGTTTGGGAATCACTGTGGTAGGTGCTTGGAAAACCGGTTTCCGCGTTTACTTTCCGTTAAGTAGACCTCTTTTTCGGGTTATATGCAGAGCAAGCCGTCTTCATGTGCATTTTTGACCGCGTTAATCAAATATATTCCACTGGACGTTCCAACATTTCCGTCACCTATCGCCCACCAGTCACCCCGATTCGGCGTTTGCGCCCCCTTGTTACTAAAAATCGCCCCCTGCGAGGGGTGGGAGGGGGGCGATATCGCCCACGTTGGGAACCACTGTTTTATACGGATCGTATATCTCAAGAAAATAATGATGGCACAGAACACCACAGGGGCTCTCCGCGGTGTGAAGTTTCCGATATCCAATTTAAGATTAGTATTTGTCGTTCAGATAGGCCAAGGGTCGGCAACCTATAGCCCGCGGGCCGGATCCGGCCCGCCAAGCGAAATCGTCCGGCCCGCGACGAAATAATTAGTTACCACAAGGATACGGCCCGCCGTTTCGTAACGAATTCCAATCTGCAGTGCAGCACTGCAGCACTGCTTGGTAAGAATGCGGCATTGCTACGATGTAAGTATCCTACGTCGTATTGGTCTATTGTTACGCCATACAACTGATGCTAAGGCTGTTGATTAGTAGCCTATCTCGTGCTAAAAGTAGGAGATGGAGAATGTATGTAGAGTAGACTAGACCAGTGCTTATAAAGCGTGTGTATCGCGCAACCATAGGTATAACATACTTTTTAAGGGGTTGCCACTCTGATAGGGTGCGACATTAAAGGTGCGGTTCCTCTGCTTTAAAAACGCTTGGAACATCTCAGACGCAATGACAAAATCTCAAACTTTCCGTTTCATTTGAGATAACCAGCCTCCGTAGGTTAGTCATCTGCAGTTTAATTCACCAGAAGACATTGTACGCCAAGACAACAAACCTGAATAGTGTTTTAGACACAGTGGGGAAAGCTGATTTTGTCTCACAAACTTGATCACCGACAGTTAGCCTACCCCATATATTACTAGAAGCAGAGAATCAATATGGCGATGTCCTGTATATCTGCCATGTTCGCACAGTAAGTCGAGCCGCTATCCTTGCACGAGTGCATGAACTGAGAAACGAAATAGCAACTTTCCTTGAAAATAGAAAAAATAGAAACATCGCCGACTCATAATCTTGTCATCGAAAATGAGTATCTAATCTTGCTTTCGTAGTACATTTAACGTCACATCTAACAAATTGAATTTGCAACTTCAGGAGGAAATAACTGAATACATGAGATGTTGAGGCGCATTCGAAACAAAACTGCGACTCTGGGAATGTCAACAGTAAAAAGAAAATTATGCTCACTTTCCTATACTGGTGGAGAGTAAATTTAATTACTGAATTTCCACCCGTTTTTCCGACATTCGTTCTGTACAAAATAAATTCTGAGTATACTCAGTACTCGGTTTAATGTGAGCGCCAATACCGTTGCCTAAAAATTTCAAATAGGCCCTTTTGAAATGCGATGCAGTTGAATTGAAAGACAAATTTCATACAAAGAGCATATCGCTGCATGACTTTGACAAAGAGTACGTTCTTGAAATGGGTCAATATCCCAGCTTGACCAACAATGCAAAAGAAATGGCATCGACTTTTGATAGCACGTACGCATGTGAAAAATAGTTTAAAACAATGGAATTCACGAAGAGCAAGCTAAGATCACGTATTCTAATGCCCATTTAGAATGTGGTTTGATTGTTGCTTCATCTGACTTGTTATTATAAGTTGAAATTCTTTCACAAAGCACGCTGCGTCAAGTGTCACATTTATGCTGCGTTGTTGAAGTGTAAATACATGTGTTTTGCCCTTTCTGTGATTTGTATGATTGAGATTGCAACAATGTAGAGTACTAAACCGACGTGAGCGTTAAATATAGTATCAAGAAAAACTCCGGCCCGCCAAAAAGTTGTGCATTCGGAATTTGGCCCGCGACTAGCAAAAGGTTGCCGACCCCTGAGATAGGCCATGACGACTCGCTCTGCTGGAATGCGGCCGTATGCTAATCGAAATGCGGCTTACTACGGAATCGGTGCATTATATGTGGTCAGGGATTTACGGAATTTGAGTAAACATTACAAGGGTGTACTAGACCGAAAAAGGTTGAAGAGCACGAGTGTATAGCAATCGACTGGAAGCAATCAATCACCAGGGTTAATAGTGCAGTATATAGTCACGCAAATTATTTTATACCTGCTGCATTTCTGCCCCATAGTATCTAGCAGTATCGCTGATGAACGCAGGTAGAAATGGCTCCGACTGCTCACCGAATAACCGGCATGCAATGAGGAAGGTGTCTCCCGAACTGTCCTCGCTGCTGTTCAACTTCCCAAGCAAGCTTTCGTATAAACGCGGTACATCGGCTTTGGTGTATGGTTTTCTATTCCTGTAGCGTAAAAATACTAGCATATAATTGATTTTATACCCAGTGAATCCGCTTAGGGCATCTTTATCATAGGATTACTGCTGTGGCACATCCGATTCCGGATAATCATACCTACACACAGGGTTGTAACCAAGTCACAGGCTCCGAGTCACAAGTCAATCTCACTTTAATAGTTTTGACTCGAGTCAAGTCGAGTCATTTCAATTCACCACCGAGTCAAGTCCGAGTCCAAGTCAGCGAGCAGAGAGTCGAGTCCGAGTCATGGAATTATGACTCGAGTCCGAGTCCAAGTCATTGTGTTCACTGCTCAGTTTCCAGTTAGAGTCTTGGTAAACCCACTTTTTATAACTCTGTTTGGTGATATCGAATGGTTCGCATTTAAAATATACCAATTTTCCTCACTCTTAGCAGTTTCTGGTCGCATTTTCAGGTACCAGTACCAACAGACGAAATCTCAATAGTGTGTTGGCTTCGGAATTACAATGAAATGTCGTTCTTGGCCGTCTGAATCTCGAGTCAATGACTTGGTTCGAGTCATGCGCAATGACTCGAGTCCAAGTCGAGTCAATACACAGATTGACTCGAGTCGAGTCATTTCCGTATTTTGAAAAAATGACTCGAGTCAAGTCGAGTCATCAGAAAATCGTGACTCGAGTCATTACAACCCTGCCTACACATGCTAATACGGTATAGCATGGGTGAGCAAACTGCTGGTCTTAGAGCCTTTGATTGCGGCTCTTTAATGATGGCACTTGCACATGCGCTTGGCCATTTTGCTAGGGAGGTTTAACCTGTTTTTTATAAATTGATGCATTCTCTCACGCATTAACAATATGAATATTGTTTCGTGTTGTTTCTTTCCATATGGTTTACGTGACACTTGTAAAATTTGGGGACGGCATTACAGGGTTGGAACTTTGCGATTGAAGTCTCGCATCAAGTTCACAAAAACGTTTCCTTGGCAGCAATGTTGCATGGTAATGGTCATGGTCATCAATCAAGGATAAATCATTGTGTTCAACAATGAACTTAATAATTAATCACGGAAGCGCAAACACAATCATTTCCGGGCTAACAATGGTGAATACGGCTCTACCATTTCTACTGTAAATGCTAGCAATGACAGCAAAGTTTGGCCAAGAAAATGCAGTTTAGCGATAATTGCAAGAAAAATGGTATGGCTAGGAAAGTAGAAGTTTTGAAACAGAATTGGAGGAAGAGTTTGCATTCAGCAGTAATAATGAAGGTAAGCCGCTGTGCCTTGTCTGTCAAGATTCGCTCAATAATTACAAAGCCAGCAACTTGAAATGTCATTACGAAATCAAGCACCAGAACGTTGCCATGAGTTACACAACGATGACAGCTTTACGGAGTAATAAGATTACCGAGCTGAGGTATTCATCATATACTCATCAACACTTTAAGGAACTGCTTCACAATGCTTTGACGTCATATCAGACTGATTTCAAACACATCGCAGCCCAGATAGAGACGCACCGTATCACCGGACAATAATACGTCTCATTCGGTAGCCTATATTTCAATGTAACGGAATAAATTTTTGGATTTTTGTGTTGTGGCTATTTTAAATCTACGAATTTTAATATGTGACTCGCGCATGACGCAGGTCTACCCAGCCCACCCCTGCAATATAGTCACTAGCAGAAGCGGCAAACCTTCTGGCTATTCACGGCCGCATTTCGATGACTGGTTGAGAGTGCGGCCGCATTCCGTTGCATACAGCCGTAATGAACTAACTGGATGCTAAATACCAATGTTAAACTGTCCACTGTCCAATGTCCATGTCAATTTACAGTGAACTCCAGACTAATCTACTTTTCCATATCGGCTCACATATACGGACTGAAATAGCGAGTGGCCACCGTCATGTTATGATTAGTTACTGCAATTAGTTATGATCGCGCAAGTCGCGGAAATATTTTCAGATTCACGAATGAATTTCGTTATCAATATTAGTAGTTTCACATATTACTATGAAAAATTCATCCTTTCTCAGCCCATGTGATCATTCACCGGTATAGCTAATGAAGGAAATATTTTCGAAAATTTAGGGCAAATTATAAATGATGATGCATCTTCGGGTGGGCCAATTGTTATTTCTCGTGTCAATAGTTGCATGTGTTTTCCTTCCATTAGGATTGAAGGTATAGTGGAAAGGTATTGGAATCGCCCAGACGTACCAGAAACAAATTTCTTTCGTGAGGAGCCCACGATTTCAAGTTGGTATTTTTATATGGAGCGCATCAGTTTCCCATGCTGTTCGCATCCGTACTATGGGGCTCATATTGCAAAGGGCGCTACTATGAAGTCGCATTGAATCGCGAAGAAGATTTTAAGATTGATTAAAATCTCTCAAAAATTCGGGAGTGAACTTGTAAATTTAATTCCATGTCGACGGCCGCCAACACATACGACTGGAATTACCTGTCGGCGGTCGCACAAATTTCTTCTACAGCCGCATGTTATAGCGACCCTGCACTATAGTATAATTCGTATCAATGATTGTGTCTCAAGTAGCTATCGTTATTTACTATTTGCGACCAAGACTTGCTTTAATTGCAAGCTTCAAAGCATTTCAAGGAGCCAGTCAAAGCCGAGAGCTCCACCAATAGAACATTCCTCTGTCTACGATATTTCACATGTTAATGGCACTGCAAAGACTCATACCACTAGGGATAGCGTGAACGTGAGGTTCACGTTCGTGTTCTGTGTGTGAACCTCGGAAATTTAGAGGTTCACGTTCACAAAAGAACCTTGGTAGGCTCTGCACTGTGAACCTTTTTCATATATTACAATTTTCACTTCATTATAACATATTTGGTTGAAAATTATTGTATTTCAACTGCGGGCCACTCTATGCATCGCGCTGGCAGCATAAAAAATCAACACTAAGCGAGCATGCACCTTGACAATCTCAAAAATTTTCCATGCTTTGTTACAAAAGTTTGCTCGAAATATCCAGCTTTCCGTTTGTGAATATTTAGCGACTCTCTGCTATGAGCTTGATCCGCAATCACACAACGTCAAGAGCGAAGTAAGCTACATGTAGGTAGTGAGCAAATGATGCTTATTCAACCAACATACAAATGAAATTGATATCGTTGTCTGATTTACGGGGTCAATCTTGATTTCATATGTTTATTTTATCACAAAAACCAAATCCGTGCGATTGGGATGTTGGCTACTGCAGTATGACTTGAGGGGTAATATCGGTAGCAAGTACAGAAACCCGTTTTACACCCTGCTCAATATCAACGTAGCAATACTCAGACACCGAATACATTGTCCGATCTGGCCTAGACCGCTAAGGCATAAGCTTATATTCCCTCCCATTCCTCGTCGAAATTGTTGGCAAATCGACGGATGATAATGATTTTAAGGGATTACTATATCATTTGATTGTCCCAGTTGATACATTTGGCGATGTTTAAAACGTTAATATGTACTTCAGTATTGTGGAATTATGTGGTCCTAGTCGTCGTTAGGTATCGTGTACATTACTCTAGGCCAGTGGTCGGGAACCTTTTTCGTCCAAAGAGCCATATTGACTAGGGATGGTGTGAACCTCTGAAAGGTTCAGGTTCGTGTGAACGTGAACCTTTTTGAAAGGTTCTGTGAGAACACGAACGTGAACCTCGTGACGTCACGTGACGTCATATTGCAAATTCCAACCCTACATTTCAGTGAAGTGCATGATAGCCTATATTAATGTACAATGCACACGATACCTAACGACGACTGGAGTCACAATGCTAAAGTACATATTGAAGTTTGAACGACGCCAAATGTATCAAATTGGGGCAATCAAATCATATATTGATACCATAAAATCAATACCTTCGTCGTTTTGCCAACAATTTTGACGATGACTTGCAAGGGAACGGGCTAGGCCAGACCGGACAATGTATTCGGCATCCGAACATTGCTACGTTGATATTGGGCAGAGTATAAAACGGGTTTCTAGCCTACTTGTTACCGATATTACCCCATCAACAAGTTATACAGCAGTAGCCATCACCCCAATCGCACGGATTTGGTTTTTATGATACAATAAACATATGAAGTCAAGATTGCCCCGTAGGCCTGCTAGGTTTTTTACATCAGGCAACGATATCAATGTCATTGATTGGTTGAATAAGCATCATTCGCTCATAACCTCCGTCCTACATGTAGTGTATTTCGCTATTGTTGTTGTGTGATTGCGGGGAAAGCTCACGGCAGAATAAATATTCACGAAAGGAAAGCTGAATATTTCGAGCAAACATTTGTAACAAAGCAATTTTTGAGATTGTCAAGGTGCAAACTCGTTTAGTGTTGATCTTTTTATGCTGCCAGCGTAATGCATAGAGTTGTCCGCAGTTGTAATGCAATAAATTTCAACCAAAGTTGTCATAATGAAGTGAAAGTTGTAATATATGAAAAGGGTTCACAGTGCAGAACCTACCAAAGTTCGTTTGTGAACATTAACCTCTAAATTTCCGAGGTTCACACACAGAGCGCGAATGTGAACCTCACGTTCACACCCTCCCTAATATTGACCCTACATTTTCCATTTGAACTCCTAAAGAGCCATACATGTCAATCAACTATTACGTCACAATTGAAAAATTGTGACGTCATGGTAGCGGAAATTCGAAATCGCTACATGGGATTCGTCGTTTGCACCGTATTTTATTTGTAAAAACTCGTACTTATCATGCTGGCTGCCTTTATTTGAGTAATGAGTATGCAAAACTTGAGTTACATAGATCTTTTGGAAGGCATATGATATTTTTCGAAGCTTAACACGATTACCATTTAGATTAGCAACAGCCGTAGCCAACAGTAAAAGTATGAATCTACATTTTACACCGTTTTATAGTTAACGCGTCTTTTGGTGTTGCATGGCATTCCTGATGACTTTGTAGTCTGGTTGATAATCGTTGAGGTTAACCTTCATTCGAAAATAAAGCGTGAAAGGAGAGGTAAGGCATAGGTGAGTTACGGCCGGGCGATGCCTTACCTGTGATATCGCAATTCATTGTAAATACCATAGAATTTATAATAACTGATATTAATCGAATGCTATTGTCGCACTGATTCCGATACGACTTCTCAATTCTCAGAGTATTCGACGGTAACATAACGTTGCTCCACACGCCTATATTTTAACAGCGACTACAAAGCTACTTTATCAATCAACAACGTGGATAGCTATGGCGTTGTTTGTGATTTGAATTTGTAATTGTGAATGACACTTCCACGGTAGTTCATTTCTCGCTGTAGATTAGGAAGACGATGTGTATTTGAAAATTGCATTGTGATACAGGTGCCGCCACGTATCCTACCCTCTTTGATCAATCAACGTATCGTGCAATCCAAGATTTCTTGGCGGATGCATCGAATTCGGGAGTGATATTGGTCGCCGGCGCGACAGCAACTTAAATTTGAGGATTTTGAAAAGTGGGTCCGAGCCCCTAACCCCGAATACGCCACAGTATCAACCTTTCCACGACATGTTTATACTGTCACAAGGATAATTATACTGGTCGTGCAGAAGATTTAATAACAGGTTGCCGCAATATAGATAAATTAAGCACAAAAATAAAAATTCCGCAACGAGCCATATCTTATGCCCAAAAGAGCCATATATGGCTCGCGAGTCATAGGTTCCCGACCATTGCAGTAGGCTATCACTTCACTGAAATGTAGGGTTAGTATTACCAATATGACGTCATGAGGTTCACGTTCGCATTCATACAGAGCCTTTAAAATAGGTTCGCGTTCACACGAACCTGAACCTTCCAGAGGTTCACAGCATCTCTACTTACCACACGTCGTGTGTCCTGGAAATGCGACCTGACGCGTCGTTGCAGAATGCAGATGTATTCATATCCATATAAATCTCGTATCTAATCAATAATCTTATGAGTATGATGCAAATCATTTCTGCTACCATGTGTTATTTTTCTGAAACAACTGCACTCGTTCGGAATGCGTTTGTTCCGTGACCCGGTAATGCCGCACTAAGTTTACGCTTCGCTATGTCTGAAATGTGTATCATTAATAGAGGAAGGTAAAGTAAATTATAAAACCATACGTGATTCCTATCATACATATCGAAAATACATCGTAAAGTGAACCAGTGGACGATATGATCGTATCTTCAGTCTTCACTAATACTGATTCAGAATACCTCGACGAGTAATCGGTCATTTGCTATTACCTTCAGACGTAGGTGCTGTTACGCAGCATTCATCATGTTTCATGCAAATACATAACGGGGCTGCGCGGTCATATTATATTTAATCCATGCCTCCCGAAACCTTCACTGCCGCCTCTTTTCACATTAACAGTATTTGAATCGTGTGTGTTGGTAATACCAACTTGAAGATCGCTAAACATACCTTTTTTGTCCAATGCTTGAATACTCCAAAACAGACATAAGCTCCTTTTCTGTCTCTCCCTCCGCGCCCAACAGAGTCATCGACAAACCGGTAGAGACGATCAACGGGGATATGAGAATGTTTTCACCCCTGCGTTCCGCTGCCACTCGAGAATACAGTTTCAGGGCAAATACGCGGTTTGCAATGGAAGTCACTCTCCATCTCACTTTGTTCTCGTATATATTGTTTCTGTGCGAAGATCCTCTATGCCTAAACGTCAATGGTAAAATATACTCAACTCAAATATTTCATCGAAGAGGAACAGCCAGCTGCAGTTGTACAATACTAACTTAGTAGGTGCTGGCTTTGCTTTCATGGGCTTTTCAATGCTTTCATAGTCGTAGTAATAATCGTCGTCGTCGTAGTAGTAGTCGTCGTCGTAAGTAAATTCGCAACTGACAATGACAAGCAATCCAACAAATACACAGCAGGCTAGCATCGAATGCATTCTGAAATTATGAATTCATATATCCGAGTAGAAGTTGCTGTTTTACAGTGGCTTTGTTGCTCATATGCATGCATGAAATGTACTATTATATATTGGAATTCAAATTTAGTGAGTCTCCTTACATAGTAGGCCTACATATACGAAGTCAGTTCTAACTTGCTTTTGGCATCAATTTTCTGTTACGCCCGTACATATACTCCTAATTTCAATGGACGTAGTAATCAACGGAAATGCTTTACGGTCCAGTTCACGATTCCATTTTATATAGCTTCTAGCGTGGGATGCATTCATTCAATTAGTACGCGGGAAAAAATAAAAGTATCAGAAGGCAAAAGTTACGATGGTTGCGATTGATATATCATGAATGCTGGCTTCAACTACATCATAACATCTGAAATCTAGCAGGTCTATGTGCTATTTTAATACTTTATGTCTCACTACATCAACTTTAAGAGATATGACCGATATACACAGGGTCGCTGTGAAATATTCGTTTTGAAAGCGGTCGCAAGATTGCTGATTTCGCCGCCCTTGCGTTATGACGACGGAGAACAACTTCAATGATCGATATACTTGTAAATATTACTCGCGATTGTAAGCCCACGTTGATCGCTCTATATTAGAATCATGAACCGACACCACCTTCATGAAAACTTAACTGTTATATCTTTAGTTGTTCGTTGATCTCGATTTGTCGTTCCCTTGTGGAGGCACATTGCTATGGGAGGACTACAGAACAGTGTGCACACATGTTTTAATCGTATAATCCTATATACTCGCCGTGGATTGAAAATACCACAGTTGAGTACATATAATTATGAATATACATTTTGTATAGATTGCAGGCCTTTAACACGAGAGAACGCGACTAATCACTTCCTGCAACTTTGGAAGCGGTTTCACCACAGAGAACTCGCGTTTTCTCTCGTTTCAATTACGACACTGCCTCCACAGGTACAGGATGTAATTTGTCGGATACGTTTAACTATACTTACGGCTCAGTTTGACGCACGCTCACACCCCATGTAATAGTGACTATGTGCAAAAGATATTCGGTTCCTTTTGAAGTCACCAGCACGGTATGGATATCTGAATGAAACTAAAGCTGTATCGCGCGATTTCCTGTAGTGGAGTGACCATATATGACGTGATCCTAAAACAAAGCATTGTTGAATGTAGCATTAAAGTTATCCATTCTGAAAGTACCATGCACTAACATTTCACTAATTTTGCATGGTCTCGAACGATTACTGTGTATATTTTCAAAGGCGTGCAAACATATATTTTTGTAATAATAGACACTTACGTGACCTTTGACCCGAACCAATCAGGCTGCAGCAGGATGTAAACAAAGAACAAGGCCGGGCAAGCTTACTATGAGCTCTTATGGGAAAAGGTCGAAAAATGAAGGTTTTAAGCAAAATTACGTTGAATTGGGGATGACTGGCCTTAATGAATACTTATAGCGTAGAGCTAGTAAGTAGTTGCAGCTTTCAGTCTAGGATGAACATGAATGGTGGCAAGTACGCATCAGCGTGCTGTGTCCAAATGCATGGATTTTTGACAACTTTTCGGATTAAGCGACGATTGTTGTATACTATACTATAGGATTGTGGTAATGCATATGTTGACGATTTCATAGGCTCCAGGTCTGGAGCGAAATTTTCAAGCATATCTCATGTTCAGAAATATATGCTATAAAATACAGCTTCTGCCACACATCACAATTTTAGTGTATTGATTATGAAACTTGAAAGCTATGGAGATTCTATCGAATTTCTGGATTTGAGTGGAACAGCATCTTCTTCTAACACCGCGGAGAAAGCTACGAAGTATTTCATGGAGCGCTATGCACACGACTTAGGGACAAAGATTGAGGAGACAATTCACTCTTTGTGGAAGGGTTATTCTAAGAACAGCCAATGCTATCGCAACTTGCGGAAAAGAGAGATATCACACTCAATGGAAATACACATTCTCATAAAATCCATTATTGATTCGTCTTGCACTTGTAAGACAGGGTAAGTAAGGAAAAAGACATTTTGTCAGAGACTCCTGAAATAGATATTGTAACCATGATTTATTTTCACATTAGGTCCTGATGTATGCTCTCATGCATATTGCATATGCATTGATTTAGACAATCCAGCACCTAAAGCTACAAGGACTGCATTGTGATTTGCATCAGCATCAGTGAGCTCGATCGTGATTGACAAACCATCTCTCGACCGTACTCGCAACCGATCAACTCCTGCCTCAAGGTAGATTTTGGTGCGTATCTGGTGTCTTCAGTTTTATAACATTCCACCAAACACAAATAATCCTGGAACATTTTCACCTGGAGAATTGTTCATTCAACAAATTGGGCATCTAAATGAGCTTCAATGCACACCACTGGAATATAGTATGAATAGACATGCACTGTTGGTACACATAGACCATGGCACCACACAATTACGATCCGTAGCATGCTATTAGGCATTACGATATTCATAATGGAACTGAATTTTCACAATTGCTGAATATGTTGTATCATTCATTTTTAATTTTCAATCTTGAATCAGAGTAAGCAATTAGTCCATATTTGGTTAGTTGATACACAATGCTGCATAGTATGACACCAGACAAAATTTTATACTTGTTGATTCTTCCGAACAGCTGTTCAATATGAATACGCTGTCCCACCATCTTTCTTGTTGTGGAACAGTCTGGCTCAGGCATAAAAATCATGTGCAGGAATATTTAAATCTAGATTCAATTTCTTGATTTCAGACTCAATGGTGAATCCTTTTTCTGCCATGATAGCATTTCCTGGTTCACCATAGCTGAACTCCATCATTTTCTCACATTTCTTGTCGAACCCACATATTTCACTAATATTTCGATCTGAAATGGTCCCTGTGAACAATTCCTACACGAAAGTAAGTGCACCACAATCCATCAATCCTTTCAAAGTTGTATGTAATTTATTGACAGTCAGTAATCATTCTAGTTTTGAGACATCATGAATGAATGCAAATGGTGCATTTTTAAGAACCACATATCTACATGGCCAAATCGAAATTTAATGAAGCAGTTACATACGGTTGACCCAATGGTTTAATACTATGCTTACAGCAATACTATAAATTTGATGTCAGTAGGATAAGTCGGGCAATTCAGAAAGAATTTATTGTAGTCTAGCATAAAATTTCAGCTTCTCCGCATCTTTTGACATTATGATGCTCCTCTGAGAACTGAACTTCACTAGCAATAATTGTCCGTCAATTTGTAATTTTCCTGGACGAGTTTCCTGTTTTGTGCTTCTACTTCTTCCAGAAATTTGATTTTCTTGCGTTTTATCCATCGACTTCCTCTTTCTGCAGCTTCATTAAAGATATCCATCAAGCCTGCACAAAATACATAATATGTTTATTTTACAGATCAACACTGCTGTGCAGGCACCTATCAAGGCGTACTCGTCAGACTCATGCAACGTGTCACCGCTACCAATTTCAACTATTCATCTCATTATTGAATATATTGCTCTCAACAATTTCAACCCACACCATCATGCAGCAAAACTGTGGAATAAAACGAGACACACACCAAGTCGATTGTGGCGTCAAGTGTGACTACATTTCAGATTAGACTCATTCTGAAATACAGAATTATTTCATCTTAATTATGTCACGATTCAATATTTTTGGTACAATAATAGATATGTCATTTTATTAATAAAATGAGAATTCAGATGACTACAAGGAAGTTCACATGCCTTTATCCAGATTTTACATTCTTCCATGCATGTNATTGGCTCTGGGAAAGGTANAAGCGCACACCAGGAANGGTCTGNGTAGNCATCTCCAAGTTACACAGGCTATNAGCACAGTGTTTATCCGGCATTTNTCCTGATTGATTCAATACATAAGCTAGAACAAAAAATGACAATTTCAGCTGGGAACGGATCATATTGCCTATCATNTTAATATGATCATTGAATATGCAGCAAGNAAGTGTCCAGTGTAACAGTAATTTTCTAGATAATGATGCAGACTGTAGATTGTACTATATACGATTCCATAAATAGAACGCAGATAACGAAAAGCCCACATAATGAATACCCCACATATCCTCACTCAAGATTAATCTAATACGTGCTATTCGGTACGACAGTCCTATCGTATACGACTAAGGATAATACAGCAACAGTTGCTTCATCTGAAAAGTTGTCAGAAATCCATTTATTTGGACATACCATGCAGACGAGTGCTTGCCACCATTCATGTTNATTGTAGGTTAGAACACTGNAAATACATACTAGCTCTACGTTATTACCATTCACCAAAGTCAGCTATTCCCAATTCAATGTNATTTTGCTAAAAACCTTCATTTTTCAACCCTTTTCCATAAGCGCTCATAGTAAGCATGCCCGGCCTCGTTCTTTGTTTACATCCTGTTGCAACCTGATTGGTTCGTGTCAAAGGTCACGTAAGTGTCTATTAGA
>ATSW01011651.1:0-10206 GCA_000444245.1 Botryllus schlosseri
AGGCTTATCAGTGCTATCTCAGGGAAAGAGTTACCGTATGTAGTAGCCTATACTGCCAAAAAATAGGATAATCTGACATATTCATGAAAAGTGTCAGTTTAAATATCACAGTGACATAATTTTGTTTTGCGGGTTTCGCAATTTAAAAATGATGAATACGGTTTCACTGCATTCTATCTGTCTTGAAATTGAATCGATGTTCTTGGTAAACGTATTCAGGAGATAAATATGATCCTTCTGCAGTGAATCAAGCGAATGCGAACATGAAGAACTATATTCTCCGATGAGACTCACCTTCATGAAGATTATCCGGCGTTTCGTCGTATATGATGCCGCACACGAATCTGCGGACGACCGACCATCGCTCTTTGTGCAAGTGTTTAGAGTTGAAGCTCGTGAACTTTATACACGTCATTTCGACTACAAAGCCCGCGGCGAGGAACTCCTGGAGACTTTGATGGCAGAAAAAGAAAATGAAACTGCCATCCAACAGATTGCAGCTGAGGAGGTTATTTCCTGGAACCTTCATCATGAGATCTTGAACTTCATCTTTTGAAAGTTTAAACCTCTTCAAATCATTTTCAGAGAATGTCACTCTCCCCTCTTTAATGCCAAGATATGCCATTGCTTTCAATTTATTGATAATCCCGTCAATAGCATCAGCCTTTCTAATGTTTTTCACGCTACTTAAAGTGGATATAATTTTTTTGTAGAGTCCTGTGACCGTCTTNGGAGGAGGCTCGTTCGGATTNTTGGCCATGATCACAGCGGTTAAGACCAGAAAAACGGGAATGGAAACTAAATTGATCAGCCTTGGTGACATCGTTTCTATCCTCGCCCATGCTTCATCCCCATGNTNATGTATNAGAAACACAAAAAGCTTCTTTGCGTCATCTAGNNTCAGACCAGAAAGTGTGATGATGTCGGTNGGTCGAGCTTCCGCGGGCANATCCGAGACTTGGAATTCNCGGGAAGAGATGACGATCTTTGTATCAGCGAGCAGATTACGTGAGAGGATGTTGTACATGATCGTTGCTGCTTTGGCTTTACTATAAGGATTTATGTTCTCNTCGCCATCTCTGTTGATTTTCCAAGTAGCCTGATCCAAGCCGTCGAAATATAAAACTGCTTCTGATTGATGTTCNAGCAACCACTGATANGCATNATCCTCGTCGATCTTATTCTGAAAGAGGCCTCCGAAGAGAAATTTAGATGGTTTNATGGATCNTTTATCTCGCATGCCTTTTATTTCTATATAATGTATCAATTTATACTTGAGCTGAGAGGGGCTTGCAGTGGCTNCTGTATTCGTGAGTGAATGCCCTAAAGTTTNNCTAGCGATTCTNCGCATGAGAGTGGTTTTCCCAGATCCTGCAGACGCAACTATAGCGGTGATAGAACNNTCCCCGNTGATAANTTGNTGCAAAACTTCATNTAGCTCGATGAATTTGTTGTCGTCAACTTNTTGTCGGAGNAATCCGAANTCCTTTCTGAATTGATTTTTNACCACCTCTTNCTTTNGCCAGAAGAAGAATTTTNTTTTTACTNCNACTTCCATTNCGTGCACCTCTTCATAATTGCCTTTGAAATATTCTGACTTAGTGACTCTTCTCATCTGGGGATGTACTTGGAAATCAGGTTTGCTGAGGTCGTCGGCGCCGATGTCTTCGAGGATTCTGTCCGCCGTCTTTTGAGACGCATTATCGTTTATGCATTTTATCAGGGTTGAAGCTTTTTCTGGAAGATAACGATATCCTTTCTTCATTATATTTATGAATAGAAATGATCGGACAAAAGCTGTTACCGCTTTTTGGTAATATCTTATATGACCTAGGACCTAGGTATTCAAGAAAGATGTGGAGATTAATACTGTGAATATTGCAGAATTTAGAGGGGCACCGGCATTCTCAACCTTTGTTCAGCCAATATTCCGGTTTTAAAACTTCATGTGGCTTATCATAGAGTCATGGCCCTGTTCAGTGCGCGGTAATCGCCGCCGCGGATATGCGTATTTGTCTAAAATATGTGCATTTATCTCTTACTAATCATATTTAAATTTATACCTCTATACCAAGATTGATCTACTTGCCGGCGTTAAAAAATTTTTGTGCGGTTGTTTATAAGCAACTCAATTAGTATGTGTTGGCGGCCGTCGACATGCAAATTGAATAGACTGGCTAATTTTTGAAAGATTTCAATCATTCATTTTCAATTCATTTATCGCGTCAACGACAGGCCTGAACAATCGCATAAATAGCACGTCATGTGCGCAAGATGTAATCGCTGGCCTAAACACTATAGTCGCATTTCCAACAGACCTGGTGCGCACGACCCTGTCGTTTGCCTGAGCAATCACATCTATAATAGGCCTCATGCGCAAGATATCGTCGCTGGCCTGAACTATCGCGTCTCGGACCTCGCAGGCTTTGGCTGTTATCTACTATCGTTTTGAGACAATGCTGTTAAGTGTATTATGATTAGCTATGGCTATGTCATGATTGTTCAACAGTACAGTGACATCGCAAAACAGAATGAAATCGAGTACGAAAACATAACTATTCATATACTGCGAATGCGGGATGCGTACTATACATGGGTACAGGCTTTTTACCAGAATTTACACGCCATTATATTCGGAAAATGTGGTAGTAGTGCCATTTTCCATCTGAGCCCCACAGTACAGATCTGAACAAGAGAGGAAAATGATGCACCCCATATAGAGAAACCAAATTGGAATCATCTGTTAATAACGAATAAAATTTGTTTCTTTTACATTTTGCCGATTCCAATAAATCTCCACTCCAGCGACAATCGTAATGGAAGGTAAATAAATAACAGCATGCAAGAAAGTGACTGATAACAATTGGCCCATGCGACGATCCATCATCATTTATAACTTCTCCTAGATTTTTGAAAACACCTCCTCCATGAACTCTACCGGTTAATATGAGCACACGGGCTGAGAAAAAATGAATATGGAACATGAGGAATTCCTAATAATAATGAGAAAATGCCTAAATCTTTAAAATTTCCGTGTGACGATGACTATCCCAGCTTTACATGACCACATGACTAGTCACCACTCACGATTTCGGTGTTTATAGTAAGCAGATATATGTGAATAATTTAGTCTTGAGGTCACCGGAAATAGGTACCGAACCGTTTTAACATTCCAGTAGGCCGTAGGTAGGCCTAAATCGCGTCCAGTTCATAACGACCATGCCCTTGTATGAGGCCATGGTGCATGGGTAGGTACATTAGGCGTAGGCGGTGGCCTATCAGCGGGAAGTGTTGCGCCATTTAGCGAGATTCGTTTTCGCTGCACAACGGCAAGCGATCACTTGCTGAGTGGGTTTGCAATTTCTACGCGAACAAAATCAGTTCATTGATTGCTGTACATGCGCGATCCTCGCTGGCCTGATTTATCGCGTGAACAACAGGCCGGAACAATTGCATCTACAGCAGTCCAGGTGTACAAGATATCATAGCTGGCCTAAACAGTCACATCTGCAACAGCCCGGCCACGCACTAGACATCGTTGTTACTCGAAAACTATCGCATCTCGGGCCTCGCAGGCTTTAGCTGCTTTGTACAATCGTTTGGAGATAATGCCGTTCAAGTCCAGAGCCAATGATTAGCGATGGTTTCGCCATGATGGTGCAGCAGTGACGTCACGAAACAGAATGACATCATATCGCTGCGAGCATACTTTAATGTGCGTAATCTATTTCCGGTAATACTAAAACACAACCATCGCTGGTAACTTGTCATACATGCAAGTTCGTCAAAACAGGAAGCTTTTATAACAAGCATATACTCATTTGCTATGCATGCACTGTACAGTAGTGGTTCTCAACCTTCTTGACCTCACGGACTGGTAAAACTTCAAAAAAATGTTGAGGACCGGTGATCCTTCAAAAATCGAAATTAACTCTAAATTCAATCAGGGTACTGGTACGACAAATGTATACAAATCTGCCAACGTACATGTGTTATTGAAAACTACATTTAATGTTGGTGTTTTGATATGGGATATTTGTATATGAATATGCTGGAGTTTCAGCAAGGTTAAGCTAGCGAAGTCCTGTTAAAAACCACTTGGTTGTGATTGTTGGCTTTACTCCGAAAGATATGCGATTTTGCTTTATACTATTCCAGTGTTTCTTAAACTTGTCGTCAGCACCCCCAAGGGGCATTTTGGATTTTGAAGGGGGCGGAAACTCTGAAGGGGCAAGATGGGGGCGCTGGGCTCAGGAAAGCGGTAGGGGGGACGCTGAGGAAAAAATTGTCGCTGCAGAGGGTGCAGTAGGGACATAGTAGAACAACATCTCCATATTTCCATATATCTCCGAGTCCTCATTGTAAATTAGCATTCGACAAAATCCGTGATATCTAGAAATTTTCCCTCGCGCTGCGAGCGACATACATGCTGGCCTTGTTTGCAACATGTTTCCATATATGCAGTGATTTATAATCATTAGGGCAAGTTTTGTTGCACTAAAATTGCCGAAAGTAGCTTAATTTTTATCAAAGTTTACAGTAAAAAGCTGCATTTATAATTTTTATTCAAGTATTAGGGTATGAGATAGTCAAAAGAGACCGTTGTATAACTTAGTTCCTGCAGAGCTGACAAATTTGGTACTTCGCAATCTAACAATCTGACGAAACCGCCGAAAATTACATTTTTCCCGGCAAACAGCAAGAAAATTAAGCAGAGCGGGAGTAATTTCCCCCAAAAAGTCAAACAGCATAGTGATTACCCTCTTCCCCTATAGCAGGTCAAATAATACACCCCAAAACCTTTCGGTCTGCAAGCTTGACCCAATCCATTACTAAAAAACTCACTCCTGGCGACTTGATCAAAATCAATAGGCTCTAGCCTGAAAAAATGTGACCCAGGGTAAATGTAATATTCAGCGGTCTCGCCTTGGCGTTCGTGAAATGGGAAATAATTGCAATTTTGACGATAGAATTAATACAGTGATCTATTTCCCTATCGTTCGGTCACGGTCGTGTTAGGCAGGGGTAGTTGAACTTCTTCCTAGCATGCCATTGTGTCATAGATAACAGTGAGACGCAGCTAACCAGTCAGATAGCTCTTTGTTATGCAAATCAATGAGAGTAGAGCCATACTAGAAGTTGTTTATAGAATGTTTTTAAATCCCTCCTTTACATCTTTAGGCAATAGTTGATCAGAGTTGCGGTACAAATTAGCATGAAAAATAGAGAAAAGTTGCAGAAAGTTGCACTATAAAATCCTTCCAAACAGCTTAAAACATTATAGTACATAGATTCCGAACATCTAGGAAGATGTCGGAAGCTGTAAAACAAAGTTGCAAAAGTTGCAAAAACTTGCCCTGATAATTAATCATTCATATAAAATGAATTGCACGTACTTTTAGGGCGGAGATAATAAGGTTGGGTTACCAATGAAGTTGATTATCGCGTTCTTCAGGATTTATCAACCCAGGATTAAGGAAACCGGTTGATCGCAGCGCATAAATTTAGTGTGAATCTCATGATTTAACAAACCTGAACAAACTCTAACGACAGTTATCTAACAAAGTTGCGTACACTTCGTATCATTCCTACTTATAAATATTTCCGATATTGACCGTGCCGACATGAGTCTCCTAGGTAATAGCTAAACAATCAACGAATTATGTACCCATATAGCGATATCAATATTCTATAATCCTACTATTACCGTGGTAGTATCGTTATCGGCAGGCTGCTGTTTCATTCAACAAATTGACAACTGACAGCCTATAACACGTTTTCGCATTATGATGCAACACACAACGCCACTTGATTGAAAACTCAGAACACCTTAATCAAAGTCTCGGCTAACCAACCATAGGGAGTGACCTTTCCCAACTTTCCGAGTTTCGATTAGCAGTATTTATTCACATGATTAGCATTCTTCCGAATGAGCTAACCTTATTATCTCCTCCTAAAATGTGTCCCGAAATTAGCAGTTTTCAATCACATGATTATCATCCTCCCGGATCAGCAAACTTTCTTATCTTCGCCCTAAGATCAGCAATTTCTGTTAAAATACTGCCATCACGATACCACCATCACGTTACCCCGGGTTAATTTCTAAAAAAAAAATTGGAACTAAGTATTTTATCCCGCAGCGAATAGCGTGTTGACATCGAAGAAAGTGGCACTGCTCCACTTTTGAAAGTGGGAGTGAGAGCCATTTGTACATTGAAGATGCTTCAAATCGCCTTGGTCAAAATGATTAAATAAATATATTTGTATTTGATGGCTACGAAATTAAATCTTCAGAATATTTCTTCATCGTATCATCAAGGATGATACTCTTTTGTGTTGCGATTCGCCACCATACATGAAGTTTTCACGAAATGGGTTGCTTTGATCGGAATACCATCATGTTGAAGTTAATTGACCAGATGGTATGAACCCGTACCCTATGGTTGTTATGACAACCTCGATTTGATCCCAAATAGAGCACATACAATTATCATAGCGTTAATTGGTCGAGTGGTCGTCGGGCAAGACAGCTATTTCCAATAGTGAAGTCACATACCCCCAAAATACTGACCCCGGCCTGGAACTCTCACCCCTCGTTTTTACTGCCGTCCTAAAAATATGGGGACGCCAGACTATAGATAACTAACCCACGTAGGTTAGTTATCTATAGCCAGACCCAGGCAATTTTCGAAAGGGACGCTGCTGGAAAACAAGTAAGACCCACTGTACTATAGCCACTACCATGTGTCACTTCTGTTTAAAAGTCTCTATGGTTTTCACATATAATCTGTCAGAAACGCGTTGTAGGCTACTTTTGAATAGCCCCATACCACACTCGCATGAACACCCGAAAAAGACAACTAATTTGCTATTACAACCGAGTGAAAAATATGTCCTAAACCCCAAGCTTCTTTTATTTTTAAATTAAGATAAAAATTTTCATATGTTCGGTGGACCAGCACTGGTGAGAGCCACTGCTGTACACTACATGTACAATTGTACAGTACATGGTGTACTGCACGTGCAGGTTGCGTAATATATATTGGTACTGGATTTTCCCCACAAACTACATGCCATTTTCGGGGTGCGTATTATACATGAGAGCGTAATATACATAGAAAATTACAATACCACCCAATAAACTACCATAAACCGCGGTAACTTAGGAAAATTTTTGACAATTTCGCTCTATTTCTTGGAAATGCTACAGTCCAGGGGAGCCCAGTTTTGTGTTATTTTGGGTTATGGAGCAAAGATTACAATTAACTCATCCAAAATATTTGTGGTCATAAATAAGTAGGCTACCGTATTTTTGTAGATTATCTGTGTCCAAAGTACCCCGGCATGAGGGGTGACTTTGGTCAATGTAGTATTTTGTATGTCTTTACACTCTATTGCTTGTGAAACCTCCTAAACAATGCTTATTTGTTTAGCGCTGATGAGAGCAGTGGCTGAAGTGAGAAGAAATGATAGATATACGCCTGACCTATTGCATGATTTTCACCTAATCCCCCAACCCTAGAAACATAGAATAATTAAATAAAAAAGATTAGGTTCTTTATGAAGGCTAATGCCACCTTATCCATCCCCTATCTCAATTCCTCTCATGCCTTCCCCAATTGGTACTTGGAAATAACACATGGTGACAAAATTATCCCACTGGTGGCGTCAGCAAACATTAGGCATGTTACCGTGATTTATTGCTGATAGCAAATATTTTACTGGTCTTTACAATATGAAAGTGCTTTCCCTCTCCTATGTCATCCGATGGATATATTTGTGGCAATTTATGCCACATTCAGCGGTCGTATCTTTAAGAGCATTTGATAAGTTTTAAATGTAGCTTCCACACGCTTACAACCTCTCGGCTGATTGCCTACCCATTACACAAATATTTTGGAAAACTCCTAATTTATTTAACTTGTCATTTCACTTAAAAAGCCATCAGGCAGGTCATAACGAATAAAGTTGACAATACACTTGAGCGAAAATAGTAGCATTTTTCATGAGACACTTGATAGCTTAAGACACATAGTAGCCAATTTGTTGCACATCTGAGCAAATAAATGTTATATTTTCGTCTTCTTTTTGTATATCAATATTCGGTTAGTTTGTGCGAATGAAATTTATTTTACAAAAAAAGTGCGAATGAAGCTGAAAAAGGTTGAAAAGCACTGGATCAGAGTAACATAATTTACCAATATACGTGCCGATGTGACAGTCGGTATGTGGGTCGCACATCTCAACGCTTGCAACAAAGAATTCGTCAACACGTCCCACGTCAAATTGGGAATTCGCAGGGTGATGACATGTCTGCTTCATCATCACAGTCTCTAGTTACCATGCATGATTATGACCAAGTAACAGCATGTAATTCTGACATCGGACAGCACCTATTGAAACACCCAGAGTCAGAGTGTGCAAAACATTACAATATCAATCAGTTTTCCATAGTTGCTCGTGGTCGTTCTCTTTTCATTTAAAGGTCCTTGAATCAGTGGCGGCTCGTGACAATATCGGGTGGTGGGGCAAGGGCCGCAAGCGACTTGTTATCAATATGACGTCACAGTAGCGTTTTTCAACGTTCATGATGGCCACATGAATTTCCCGTAAACAATTATTTTTAACGTAGGTGCCGCGAGAGGTTTGCCGGTGGCGTGACTTGAAGTGCGGTAACAAATGTTTTATTCATTGTTTTTTATTCAAATGATTATTTTACAAAATGTACGCGAACTAAGAATCGTTCCCATGCCACGAATCAATCATCAGGTTGTCCTTAGTAGCATGCGTTATGATTTCGTGGTAGAGATTACGCAAGCGCCGAGTAAGACTATACCAAAAATACACAGACCAACTACCTACAAAGAGCATTCGCATGACACCTTGTGGTGTTTTAATCGTTCCATGCTCAGCAATTCTGTAAAGTGCTGCAGCGCCTCCGACCCGATTTGTATATGGATTCTCGTCCCGAAAGCGAGTCAAATCGATTTGCCCTCGTCCGAAAGTGTTTGGTACACGATCCTGATGCGTTACGACCAGGGGATAGGCAATCAAAGCGGTGGCACCCATAAACGTAAAACATAAAAAGCCAGCTGTTATCCATGGAAGATTAATTACGAGTCTGCCTGCCATCATTCAAGCAGGAATCAAAGCATTGTGGTAAATTGAAATGCGAGCACATATCGCATTAAACAATTTCATGAACAAATTATTTCATCTTGATGAATTTTTCACTTTTTTTCCATAGCCATAACAAAATATATCGGTAAATTAACTGTCAGTGTGCCTCGAGTAATAAGGATGAAAACCACTCACTTTTCCTTAGCCATAGACATGGTTGAGCTACCTGGGCTCACTTGATTGAAATTATTCGGAAAGATCATGATGTGTACAGTCGTCCGCCCACCAGCATTAATTTATGTCTTGTATAAGTATTGTGCGCGACGTGATTTCTTATTAGCAAAATGTTCAATAACGAGTTTATTGAAATCTGGAATTCCCAGAACCACGTCGTTGTGAATCGAGAGAACAGCCAACGCATTAAGCCTATCTTGGCCCATCCTGTTTCTGATAAAGGTCTTGATACGTTTCAATGTGCTGAAACTTCGCTCGGATTCCGCGGATTCCTTAATTTAGCTGTAAGTCAAGTTACCAGAATTTCTTCGCAAAATTACTGGCAGTTACTCGTTCCTGCAGTTTATCAGGCTATTGGCAAAATTGATTAGCTTGAAAATCGCTGCGGCCAATGTTATACGTGGAACTGAATGTTACTGATATCATTTTGTGGTGATTTGACCTGATTCAACAACGTTCGCGAGACTGGGGTCTATCATACATAAATAGTTGGCCCTAGTACTAATTTCGGTAAAGTACATACTAGGGTAAAAGAAACAACTGACAATAGTAGCTAATGTGGTACACCATAGCCACTATATTATATTATAGGGCTATGGCTATACGGCCGGTCTCGTTGGTTACCACGGATAGGACTGATAAGTTAAAATATCAGTTTAGAGGGTGTATAATATTGTTCGGGAAACTAGAAATATCAGCACCGCATGCTCAGTTGACCATTTGTTAATGGCGGACATGGCGATCTGTCATAGGTTACAGTAGGCTAGGTTAGGGTTACGCGTTACTGCTTTTTCTGAGATTCGTAGTAAACAACCAACGCACAACTGTGACATCACAAGCAGCGTCTGGTTA
>ATSW01011653.1:0-15104 GCA_000444245.1 Botryllus schlosseri
AGAAAAGCTTACTTTGAACAACAACAACAACAACAACAACAACAACAACAACAACAACGACAACAACAATATGTTTAAACTGAAAGAAATTTCAGCATTTCAAAATGCTTTACTAAGCGTTCTTGCGAAATTTCAAATCAGGTCGCGGGCCGCAGAACATACGTATACGCATGTGGCCCGCGGATNNTGAGTTTGTGACCCCTGCTATACAGCAACTTCAAATCGAAATAATATGATCGACTTNGTTTTTTTTTTGATATCGCGTATAATTCTATTTTTTCTGATTTCTGTCCAGGCCACGGCTACAATTTCACCACAATCAAATCGAATGAAGTTCCGTTGATACTTGTTTGGGAAAGACCATTTGGTAGACCTCATTNTGGCCCTCCTNCAAACGTCCACTGCGGCTGCAAATACACGTATGANCAATCGGAAATACGGAGAAGCGACGCTGTGGTTGTACACTGCATAGAGGCCGACGTGAACAGGCTGCCGCCGGATTTTCCGAAAAGGTGCGGTNCTGTTACAAGTATGGTTTGCGATAAATTGCGAGATTACGTAGATACGNATGTACAGGATATGATGTCAGTTCATGGATGTATTGGAGTTGTNATATATCCTCCATGAATTTGACTAATAGTTAGGACTGGGCAAAACGAGTACTTGANTGATTTACAAAGATTNTACTGCCTGTTGTCCATCACATTAAGTAGGGTTACCATATTTTGGAATCGGGATAATAGGACACTTTTANCAAATCAGAAAAGTTAGTTGAAGAGAATTGAAAGCAGCCGATTTNGCTATTTTTACTGAACATTTGGTGGGATGACTTAAAAAAGGTATCACTTTCGCTCAACTCCAGCTTNACGCACTTTTTACTTAAAATTGGTGGTGTTGACAATAAAAAAAAAGGTCGTCGCTATCGATCGAACCAAGAATTTCCTGTTTAGCGTCATTTATGCCCATTTTCACTCGAATCTATCATTTATCTCAGCTCTAAAAGCTGCGTAAAGGAGGACGAATGGTAACCCTAATAAAAAGTACTCGGGTATTTTGTCGACCATATCCATTTCATTGCACTTTGTAGCAATGTTGCGGGTTGATCATGACTTCGGAAATATGTTGCATCCAGTAACGTTCGTAACTTATGTACTATANGCTTTGTATGCTGTGAACCTGCGTTATGGCCAATCAAGGTTTCAAGGCTTGGGCCATTTGCAGAAATTCTATTGTTTTATTATTCTATAGATAGATACGAAGTCCTTTGTTTTGAAAAACATTATATTCGAAATAANAGAATTGTTTAGCAAGAGGTTAAANTAATTCTAATAATGGGTTTTAGCTGCCGTGTGGCAGTATAGATAACTATAGCCTNCGGATAGATTCGTTCACAGTTACAATTTAATACTAATTGAATTCTATTCAATTATATATTGAAGTTCTGCACCGCCAAGAAGCTCTTTAAGCAGTTACAGTAGTCTTATAGCTGGCAAACTCANCGCGAAATTTAATAAACTGATCTTAAACGAAAGCTACTCTGTCGCACTGATTCCGAAAATTTAAATTATCGTCTAGTCATAGCACTTCACCTCAAGAGAATTTCAGATGCACCCGTGATCGCACCGACTCCTTTTATAATTCCGAGCAGCCCATGTTTGTGTTGTGAACTAGGGATTAATAATATCCGGCCTCAAATGAGTCGATCATAGCGACTCACAGAAAGAAAGCCCGAAAACGCACTGCTGATCTCGAGGTATACGCCAAAATCACTTGATGATGCAATGTTGTAAAGAAGTTCAAGATTGCNCAACCGTAACAATGCTAGGCTATAGTGTCACTTGGGGTAAAGGTTTATTGAACTGTCTTAATCAGCGGTGGCCAACCTNTATGCTATTCACGGCCGCATNGCGATTACATATATAGCCTACATCCGCATTCCAGGGCATGGCCGNAATAACTGGACGCCAAATATCCATGTTCATTGTTCAAATGTCCAGTGTCCATTTACATTTCCGGTGAACTCCGGACAAATCTGTTTTTTCATATCGGCACCGAAATCGCGAATGGTCATGTTATGAGTAGTTATGATTTGATATGCAGATATGATGATGATACGCAAATATTGTTTCATATTCACGAATGAATTTCGTCCATAAGATTGGTAGTTCCACTTATTACTATAAAATATTTATCCTTTCTCAGCCAGTGTGATCAGATTCACCGGTATAGAGTTGATGGAGCTAGTGTTTTCGAAAATTGAAGGGGAAGTTATAAATGGTGATGCATCTTCGGGTTGGCCAATTGTTATTAGTCATGTAACTAGTGGCATGCTGTTATGTCTTGACCTCCCATCACGATTGACGCTATAGTGGAAAGATATTGGAATCACCCATACCTACCAGAAACAAATTTCTTTCGTGAGGATCATACGGTACCTCTATATAGAGCGTATCATTTTCCTAAACTGTTCTTATCTGCACTGTGGGGCTCAGATTGCAAATGGGACCACTTTANTAAAATCGAAAAATGAAGTCAGCTTGGAACGAAAATTTCAAGAATAATTAAAATCTTTCACAAATTCGGAAGTCAAATCCGTAAATTCAATTTGCATGTCGATGGCCGCCAACACATANTAATTGAATTACGTGTCGACGGCCGCACAAATTTCCTTCTACAGCCGCATATTGGCCACCCACGGTGTTGATGAGCTATAATGTTGTCGATAAAAGAAAAATCACGTTTCGTTCCAAAAGTACGAAGAGCCGCTACAGGGTATGACAGTGCAGCATGCGGCTCCGGAACCGCGAGATACCGATTCTTGGCGTCTAGATCAAGCACGCAGCAGTGACGGATGCGAGTCATTTCAATACAACTAAAATAGCGTTATATGTCAATCAACACTGTGGAAACTTGCCGATGTGCTGTCTGTCTCCAATCGAGAGACACCATCGTTTTCCTGCGTTCGTCTGATCTAACTTCCGAGCTCATTAAATAAATACACATCCTTTGCGCTATCAAAATAACTTCTCGACAAGCAGGAATATTGTCTTTATATCATTTGATACCAGGTCGGTTCCCTCAGGGTTTGAGGTCGACCGATATTGACTTTTGCAGCCGATACCGATATCGATTACCGACGCACTCACAAGGCCGATAACCGATATCATAGGCCGATATTAATATGGAAGGAACAGAGAATCACTTCGCCAAAAATATTATATATTAGGCAAGATGGCACTTGTAAATGCCACAGAAAGCTGAACAACAAACGAGAAAATTGAAATTAAAAAGAATTATTGCTGAATTGTGCATATTCATTGAAATTTCGGATAATCCAGTAAGCAAAATGTGATACAGAATTGCAGATCATTCCAGTAGAGGTAGATTGTAATGTGGGTAGCATAGTTTCTCTACGTTCTCACCCAGTTAAACTCGTCCTGCAAGGGTAAATCAGACACGTACCGCCCTTTGCGTCTTCGATTTTTTGAGATTGAGAACACGGAGCACTGAATTTCTAATATTTTTGAATTTTTTATATATAAAATATCGGCCTTCATAAGCCGATATCGATAATTGCGAAAGTTTCAAATATTGGCCTCGATAATTCGGTCGACCTCTACTCACGACCTCCAGGTTGAAAGCCTATGATTTAAAGCAGTGTTTCTTAACCTGGTCGCCAGTCCTATAGGCAATTTTCGAGAAGGGTTCTGCAGGCAAAAAAAGGTCAAGGACCACTGGTTTAGAGCAGGGGTGTCAAACTCAAGTTGCGTCGTGGGCCGGATCCAAACCTTGAAATCGCTCGCGAGCCGCACCAGTCAAAAAATTCCAAACTGTTACCTCAAAATCCATGTCCGTGTTGTCCACTTACTTGACTACTTAATTATCCAACCTACGAATCATAGGGTTCTATTCCATCAACACTTTTATTTGCAAACAATGGAGTTGGCAAATTGTCGATGATTGGTCGGTTGAATATAGGTATATAAATTGCTAAAACAGTGACTTTAACGTCGATATACGTTGGTATATTGTTATGATTGCTTTGTTCTGGTCGTAATCTGACAAAGATCCCGTGTAGGCGTTGTGAGGAATACACGAGATTTAACTGTAAACGTTGAAATTTGAACCTATGTTATTATATTGCTATTCGGGTGTTTCTGGAAGTTGAGGAGCTGTCAAGTCATCAGCGTAAATGAAGTGCGTCCACAAATATTTTAAATATATATTTTTGTTGCAATTATGTTCTCCATGTAGCCTGCATATACCGGTTTCTACCTGGTGTTTTCACTTCTGCGAATACCTACATTCTTCCACAAAACTCTGAGCTCAGTGTGCACATTTATTCTTCTCGGAATTGTGTGTCAATGGCAGCGACTTGTTTCTGATGGTGATTACACAACATCGCTGTAGGCTGGTTATACTGTGGCATATGAACAGACTCAACGTTTTGTGTTTTTAGGGATTATTAAATGACAATATAGGCTATTTCGTACTAAAAATCTCAACATTTGTCAGAAATGTGCTGGGTAATTCAGCCATTTTTCAGAATTGCTTTGCGGGTTGGATGCGGCCCGCGGGCCGTATGTTTGACACCCCTGGTTCATAGTCTTTGTTAACTGTCGGACGTCTTGCAGCCTGGAGCTTTCTCACCAATCGGTCCCGCTCGTTCTCAATTCTAATATCTTCGTCATCTCCGCGGATTTATTAGGCTCGGCTCACCTCCACGTCCACAGTGATTCAACCTTTCACCCCCGCCCAATGACCACTTCGTACATGTTCAACGGCACAACGCATTTTCTATTTCAGGGGTCTCTCCCAACTTTACATCTGGTGGTGCAGGGAACCGCCTATCCATGTTGCCAGGGGGAACATGGATATGAATTACCGACGGGGCTTTTTCAATTGGACAATGACATATCGAAGAGACTCGGAAGTTAATACGCCGTACAATACCCGGGACAATGTCAGGAGAATCGTGAAAAAAGACGGATTATCATTAAAAGATATCATGACAATGAAAAACAAAACTGCTGTGAGTAAAATATCGATGAATACTATCAGGGGCCCGGTAAGCTGCACTTGGTACTTTAGATTTCCATCGTCGGAAACTGTGGAACACGTCACACCAGTCACAAAAGTGAAAAGAAGCGGATATCATTAATCAAAAGCCTCCGGGATCTAATGCCTGTTGACTGTTACGGGAGATGCTTTCGTCGCGAGTTATCGGCCAAAGATTATTCAGAGAAAATCAGCTCATACAAATTTTTCTTTTCGTTCGAAAACTCATATCACTGCAAGGACTACATCAGCGAGAAATTCTGGTCGAAAGCCTTGCTCCAGGGACTCGTGCCCGTTGCCTGGGGCGCTACCGCCGAAGACTACCGTGCAGTGGCACCGGAAGGGTCCTATATCATAGCGGAGGAATTTAATGACACCGCACATTTGGCTGATTATCTGAAGTATTTAGACAAAAATGACTCTGCTTATTTAGAGTATATGAAATGGAGATCGCCTGAAAGATTGGCTGACGTTTCAGGCGATATATTGAGTCCGCCGATCTCCAGCGATTTCAGCAATCTTTGCATACTTTGCCGTCATCTTATCCAAAGAGCGCGAGAAGGCAATATATCAACAACCGAAGTGCCATCAGTCAAGGATTTTTTTCTTGGTTCTAACGATAATGCGTGCCTGAACGCCACCGATGACATGGTATTGTGGAATCGGAGATTACCAGGGTAGGAATTGGTAGCAACCTAACAAGATCGTAGTCTGTATCAGGTTAGGAAAGGACTTTGGTAGGTTGCGTGGAACTGCCATTACAAACGTGAACCATGCCCCGCCGCTTGCGTAACATGATAGTCTGTATTTTGAAGACCACCCCGAGAAATATATGCGATCAATATATACCCAATATCTGAATTCCCATAGTTCGCGCCTGAGACCGTGTGCGATGTATGAAAACTAAGTGGTGCGAATGTTCCGTTCACGTTCAAATTGGGTAGGCAAACCTTAGGATTTAGAGGTTCACGCTTCCAAACGAACCGTGGTAGGTTCGCTGCATCACGGGGATTCAACGTAAAACGGAGATCAACCGTGGATTGTCAAATATTATATTCATTTTCGAAAATTTTGCGTAAAAATCCACGCCATTGTGAATATTCATAAGAACATGAATCTACTTTCTTGTTAGTTATAGGCTGAAACACTATATCCTTAGTGATTGCTTCATTCTCGTGACCAATCTTAATTCCGACTTAGAGCGGAACGCTGTATAATTATAATTATTTAGTCAGGGGTGTCAAACTCGACTCGACTCTGGTCGCGTGTGGCATTCAAACCTTTTGATCGCTCGCGGGCCGGACAGTCAAATCATCAAATACTCCCTCCATATCCTCACCCTTGTCTTCACTTTAATACTTCCTTACCACGTCTATATACAAAATCGTTTATTACATTATATTACGGGTCATAGAGGCTCTTTTCTAGCAACAAATTTATTCGCGAGCAACAGAATCGGAAGAAAATACGATGGTTGACCGATTGAATACAGTTATAAACCGCTAAATCACTGGTTTAGCGACGATATAACTTGACATATTTGTATGCTTTTTTTGTCAGAAGTTATACGGCGGTGCCACTACGGATTTCTTGTGAACTATCATATTCTGCATGTAACCTGCATATAATGGATCCGCCTTGGCGTTTTCGTTTCTGTGAATAACTAGGCCTACTTTTGGCCCATTTATTCATAAAACTTTGAACAATGTTTAACTTGTTTCTTCATGGTGACTTAACCGAAACCGCAATTCTGTTGTCGGATAAGGTTATAATGTCGCCTATGAACATGTTCAACATTAGTTGTTTTGAGGGATTATTTAATGAAAGTACTTCTTACTAAAAATCTCAACATTTGATAGAAATTTGTTGGATAAATCCAAGCATTTTCAATCTACTCAAACTTGCTTCGCGGTCCGCATGAAATCGTATGTTTGACACCCGTGATTTAGATGGTTCGTTATTCTTTATTGTGTTGATATGGTCGCGGTAATTTAGCCTACCACGAATCTTTAGTGAATGTGAATATCTATTGTCATCATTTTACAAATATATGGAGCGACTGTATTGGTCGGGTGGTGGGTGTTCAGTGTTCAGTGCTCACTGCTCAGTGCTCAGACTTGTTGCGATATAGCGCAGTGGTATAGTCCGCGACTGCAACACCAGTGGGTTGCGGGTTCGAGTCCGACCGAGGTCGACTTCTGAATTCCAATACCTGAGTGTTGGAGGTTTATCTAGGCTCATCCTCGCCACCTCATCCGCGTAAGCGTGGTCTTACAAAAAGCCTAGGAGTGGGCCTTGCTATAAGTCGGCAGTTACAGAATAAAAATGAAGGATATCGGCCGGCCTAGTGTAAATGTCCATGTCGATTGTCCATAGTAGTCGACAATCACCATGAGTACCACAAAACAAAACTGCTCCGGCTTCGGTAAGGCCCAGCAAATACTCCAGAATTTGTGGACTGTAGTATGTTGTGTACCGAGCCATCGAGATCAATCACTGAGTCTCCAACCGCGCATCAGCATCAAAACTAAGATCATGTCGTGGAAAGCAATACATCAACTCATAAGCATGAAATCATGAATAAGTTGTCTAGGTTAGGGATATATTTTTCTGCGCGATGTCGTAGGCCTATACGGAGTTGCAAGAGCAGTATGACGTGCAATAAATCTTTCGCAAAAGTTTACGGGTTATACCGGTACACAAGACGTTTTATGTAGCAGTAAAATGCGATTGTTTATGTATAGTTAACTAACCTACGGATAGATGCGCGTGACGTGATTCACGGTCGAGTGATGCTACATGCGCAGATTTGTTGTCGCTTTATAGCAGGGGTTCTCAACCCGCGGCCCGCAGACGTTTATTTTGCGGCCCGCGACATATTTCATTATGAAAGCTATTTCTACTGGCACGGTATTGTTACATATTAATTTAGCTACTTAGCTATCTTATCGCACCGTCATTGTTTCGTTTGAATATTCAATGAATTATTATATTATTATTCATTCTTTGACGTGTTCTGGTTTCTTGATATATGCTCGAGTTTAGGTTGGTATTGTTTTGAATCGGTATCCGGCTGGACTCAGGTTCAATAGTATCTTGCTACGTAGTACATTTTTTAAAGATTGTTTCACTCACCGCGTGTGTTTTATTCACCGCGAATGGTTTGAGCAGAAACAAGAACAAGGAAGGGGAAATTCAACAGCGAAAACTGGGTTTGTAACTCTGTGTGGGACTATGAATCTGCTTTCTCGGATAAATGGAAAACCGATCGTAAGTCGTAACGAAGCGCGAAGCTTAAATTTATACCACGGTAGTTTCTTCTGAGGTTATACATAGACCGCCTGATCTTAGAAAAACGTTGCTAGCTAGGTGTCCAGTCAGCAGGGCATGGTATGGTATGGTATGGAACGAGAATTTTCCATACTCCATACTTGCCTTACTCTCTCCATACCATACTTGCAATTTTCCATACCATACCAACATTGTTCCATACCATACTTGATAGGCTACATATTCCATACTTTCAAATACTTCAATATCATAAGTATAGTACCTTTTCTAGCACCTATATTATTGATATTTCGGATGTCGTTATTGCTTAAACTAGCCATGATGCGAATCTAACTCCTGGTAATAGTTTTACAGAGTCTGTTTTGGTGAGGTTTAGTTCACAGTGGTGAGGTGCCGTGTATCTATACTCGGCAGCGTCCGCGAGCAAAATGAGATAGTCAGCAGATTGTTATCTAGGAATGTCAACAAAGGGACTGGCAACATACGGCCCGCAACGAGATTTCGTCCTCCCCGCGGACAGTTTCCCGTCTTACATGATCATGTGGCCCGCGGCCCCAATCTGCCGAGATTCCCCACTACTTGCCTAAACATCAAATTTTAGTGACTGCATGTTATTATATAGGTCTGCGCACTGCGCGAGAGTGGAGCTTAGGTCCTTCGAGGCGAAAAGACTTGCATTATCGGCATTTACGATGTACTCAACCCTAATGAATTGATATCTTGGTACATTTTGGGTAAAGGGGCTTATCAAACGCTTTGAAATCCTAATTGAGGATTGCACTGTGAGTTAGTTGATCAGAGAGAAGCAGACATGGCGGCGCCTGTATGACAATGCTGTTNTCAAATNCACATTGTATTTTCATTATTGGCGAGAAATGGCTTTGAAGTGACATTNNTGTCGATAAAATACANTCAATAAATACGATNTATTCCTTGTATATANGGGCGAATAATTTATNCATTCAGCAATCCGNCCCGCCAAGTACTTAATTTNCCTATATCCGGNCCNCCGACTAGNNAAGTTGCANGCCCCTGCTCCATAAGATATCATCGNATTTCCNGTACATTGGCATGAGGCANATGCAAGTTTGAAGTAAATACTCGCAAAATAATTTATAATATAGGCGCACCCATAATATATCCCAGCTGCAGGCGATCAATACTGCAGCGATCTGCGTGATTATTAGTACAGTATTTGGTTGGGGTTAGTGTGGCGAGAATTTCAAACTAGATCTACCCCACTCCCTGATCTGTAATCCTAATGCGAGAGCGTTTGAGATATGACCAATAAGATTGCTCGGTATGTAAATAATATAAATGTGCGGATAATGTTCAGAAGAAATGTAATTTTAGGGCAAGTTTTTGCAACTTTTGCAACTTTTTTTACAGCTTCCGGCAGCTTCCTAAATACTCGTAAGATATGTAGAATGCTGTTTTAAGCTGTTTGAAGGAATCTTATAGTGCAACTTTTTGCAAATTTTGTCCATTTTTTTCATGCAACTCTGCAACATTTTGCAACTTTTTCGATTTCTCATGAAAGTATTTTCGGTTTTGGTGAAATACACGGCCAAATTCGACTGAAGCACCGTAAATCAGCACCGAAGTACGGGTATTTCGGGAGCTGAGCAGGTAAATTGACCTTTTTTCTTTAGTCAACCGAGCAAAATGTGGTCTTTTAGTGCAAATTTTGCAACTTTTGTCAAAAGTAAATAAATATATGCAACTTTCCGCGGATTTAACTGCAACAAAAACTTGCCCTAGTAATTATATATCAATCACATTGAGCATTAAGTACGTTGCATCATGATTGCTTGTAAGCTCTCGTCACTCAAGGAATGAGGTAGTCGGAGTAGCCAACATTACCAATTATTGCGTCACATGATAGACTATGCTCGGAGACGTCGTGTCTAGACTCAATATAATATCGGATCAACATTACTGTTGTGATTATTACATCACAAAATCATGTCATTCCAAGTGCTCGTAAAACCGTTGCACAAGCTTGTATTTGATCCTACACAGCGTTCAATAGTTCACGTTCACACATAACAAAAGCGATCATATTCCGTGAACAGCGAACAACGTACGCTTCTTGAAGTTTGCACGATAAAATGTATAAAACACCAAAGTATGGAAGTATGGAAATCTCGATCCATACCATAGATTAAAATCTTCCATTCCATACCATACTTGCATTGTTCCATATTCCATACCGAAATATCGATCCATACCATACCATACTTCCATACCATACCATACCATACCATGCCCTGCCAGTCAGGCAATCCATATTTTGAGTCATTGTTGAAATTGCCGACGCCGTTACAGACGCATCGTTTAAAATCAAAATAGCTTCGAATATCGCTAAACCCAAGAAATCTGCTAGAGAAGGTGTGATTTCAATAAAACCTTAAAGGGGCACTGCGCTCTAAAAATGATGTGGTCTCAAATTNAAGGTAAAAACGAACAAAAAATGTTGGCCGCAGCCATTTCCTTCAGAACGCCACCATAATGGAGCTGCAATTTATTGAAATTTCTACAAGACCAGCTGCCGCAGCTGCTTAACCCGTTACGTGGCACGATGTCTTCATCGTCGCACTTGCTCGACGCGATAAGGCAGTCACGCAGAGAACGAAACTTAGACACATTTCCTTCATAACATCGGCTGACAACTATCTAAAATTTGTTCTCAGTATGACTGCCTAATCGCGTCGAGCAAGTGCGACGGTGAAGATATCGTGCCATGTAACGGGTTAAGCAGCCGAGGCAGCTGGTCTTGTAGAAATTTCAATAAATTGCAGCCCCATTACGGTGGCGTTTTGAAGGAAACGGCCGCGGCCAAAAATTTTTGTTCGTTTTTACCTTCAATTTGAGACCACATCATTTTTAGAGCGCAGTGCCCCTTTAACATGCTGTGCGAATATTTGCCGCTTCCGGAACTTAGCAACAAGGACATCATCACCTGACAAATTTCGAAGCTACAGTTGTCTGATTCCACCGTGACCAAAAGCGTAACAGCAATGTCAGTCAAGATTTTATCGAATGTTCCGAAACACGTTGCCGCGTAGCCGACTTTAGCCTAGCATTGGACAAATCCACCGACTCCACAGACATTGCATAGCTAATTATCGGGGTGCATTTTATCAGAGTGGACATATTTGTAGAGGAAATGCTGGCTGGGCAAACGTGTGCGGGGACTAGCGAAAACAATCAACTTAACAAAACTGACTTCTGTAACTATCGGTGAAAAGCCCCGCCATGGAAAGAAAGAGAAGGGTAGATTGGTTTGCTCAGAAATGACTTCTTCTCATATCACTGAGAGTTCAATGATAATGGCCTCTGTAACGAAAAAGTTACCGTAATTTTATCCTTGCTACTTGCTAATATACTCACTCACGCATTGAAACAGAGAGTTCGATTCTCTGGTAGAAGGGTTTGAAGGTGCATAGGCCGGCCTGNAAGCGGATGTAATGCGCGCTCCATGAAGGGATTTACTTGCGCCGCTGGAAGATACATATTNTCACAAAAAGCAGCAACTGCAAACTTACAAACGCTCTCCATTAATGCTTTAGAATGCGCAAAAATGCACTAAATGCCCGTATAGGCGTATACGGCTGGTAAATATGCTACAGTAGCCTCAATTTAATAGTAGCCCACAAATACATGGTAACAATGTTCTGCGGCCCGCAGCGTCTTTTCCTGTTAAAATGCGGCCCGTAATACAAGGAAAGTTGAGAACCCCTGCTTTATAGCATGAAACGGCAACGTAATTGCTAATCCCATAGATGACGACCCGAGCGCTCAAATTTAATAAAATTGACCTCATTTGAAAGCTACAGCAGTCGCACTGATTGGCTCATAGCGATCCATCATGGTGATTACACAGTTGCAAGTTGCAATGAGAGTATGCCATGTTGCATCATGTGGAAACAAATTCGATGAAACATAACATCATTCCACGTTAAGCAGGAAATGACCGATTAAGTAGTTAGTAGATTAATAATGACGTGATATTATTCCAATGTCATCATGATATCGTCATGTGATATATCATGATATCTTTTTTTGCGATAGTGAGCTTCAGAAACCCCGCGATGGCCTGAATCGTATGAAGGGGACTCAAGATTTTGAAGTGATCTGTTTAAACATTGCAGATATAGATCAAATATCACCACACCATATGCAATTGACCGCTCCTTACCATGTAGTTGTACGAGTAAATTATGATTTGGATTACCTGATAATTCAGATCGGTAGGAATGCTGAGGACGTTTTATCAAGCTAGAATGTTCGAGAAATATCTGGGGGGAATTTCAGGGTAATTAGTGTCGTTCCGACAGAAACCTTTAAGGTACAGTAGACGATAAGTCCTTGGTATTTTAGCAATTTAGCTATCTTTTATGTTTAGGACATAGAATATTCTGAGTGGCCACTTGTTAGTTCCACATTTGCACAACCATGCCCCTTTCGGGCCCCTACCAATGATACGGAGAATATGATGTTGTAGTTTTGGCAGTGGCAGAAGTGGCCGCACTATCACTGGCAGCATCCGAGTGGATAATGTCATGTTGTAAACATTGTATTAAATTGTCTGGTCTCTAACAAAGTCCCAAACATAATGACACAATATTTTGAATTGTTACAGGAAGTTGACGGGCTTACTTCTGTATAATCGTTTAGTTCAGTTGTCGGCAACCTGTCGTCCGCAACCGGTGCCGGTTCGCGAGCATTTCGTTAGTGGTCTGCGAAATATTCGTATATACTTTTGCAAGTTAAGCGAAGGCTCGGAGTCGAAATTATAGCGGTAAAGATCACGGATAGAGATTTATAATAATTACGTTAATCACTTTGTTAGAAAATGCGTGTTGCTGGCAGTAGCTGAGGCGGTGTTGCTGTTATTGGCGATCGCATCTCATCCAGTCTAGCGCAGGGTTGCCAAAGGTGGTCCAAAAGAGCCAAATTGCTCTTCAAAATGTGCCAAATGCCCCTTCAAGGAGCCAACTATTTTCGATTTCTACCAAAATGCTTATAAATTACACCTAAAACACAAAAATGATACGTTGTCAACAGCCTGTGAACTTTTACTTTAGAGTGGAGTGGAAATAACTTTTTTTTTAATCGAAAAAGGGGGTTCTTAAATCCCGACAAATGACCTGAAACTGCAATAAAAATTGACTTTAGGGAATTGCTCCTATTTTCCAGCCGGCAACCCTCCAATTTCTGCGCACGAGGGGGTAAATTTGCACAACTCGACAACCACTGCTCGTAGAGTCATGATATATAGCTCAAAAGCTGCCAAAACATCATGTTTCTATCTGTCTTAAGAAGAAAGTTTTCTCTTACGAGTTACAGACAAAAAAACAGTAAAATATTGAAGCGGGTAAATGGCGGGAGTAATTAAGTTACATGTTAGTGAGATTTACACAAAAACAGCTACATAAATCAATCTCATTATATAAAAGCTCACTGATAAGAGCTGTTACTTCATTTTTAGAACAGAATCGCGGGCGACACATCTGGTCCTTGCAGGCTTCCTTAGGCCTGCGTTGGCGACCCCTGATCTAGAATATGGAGCACGAAAAAAGCACTGTGATGGCAATAAGCCACTAAAATGATGACATGGGCCTGCAAATCCTAATACCCAAGGTTAGAACGAAAACTAGAGGAGAGCGATGCGACTTTACATCAGTTTCAATTGTTAAATAATTTTATAGTAAAATCCGCCAAATTTGAGCCAACGCGCCAAACGTAATTTTTCGTTGCCAACCGACCTTTAATCAAGTGGCAACACTGGTGTAGCGTTCCTTGGTATATCGATTCGAAACTGATGACACACTGGAATTAATCCAGATATCCAGAACCCCACTGTGCGTAAATTGATACAAGACGGGTATTTTCCATTTGCGCGTTAACAGTCAGTGTTTACGTTACAGGCCCGAAAATAGTGAAACACTAGATTCGACGGGAATTCATTATTCCCAGAACTGATCTATCTAAATCACCACATATTACGGATTGCTCCTTGGGCATTTTCAAATTTGGAGGCTATACGATGCAGAGCCGAGTTTGCGTGCTTATTTTAACGCGAAATGACGAGATCTCCAGCTGCGCTTTAACATGATCGACAAAACAAGCCCAAGGTTCTCACTGAATAACGATCATGTATTGTAAGAGCTGGAATAAACTTTCAATGTTGAGCATTTTGGTCGTAGACCGGTACGCGAAAAAACTTTAATTCGAAACCGCTCGGCAGAGCAAAAAAGGCTTGCGACGCTATAGGTACGGACAACAATGCCTTGAAAAGTACGGTACAATGCGCTCACTTTTTCATGACATTTCGAGGGAGTTTAGTCTTCATTATTCGTACACACAAAACTGAAGTGATTGTATGAAGATCGCGGCAATTCTTAAGCGCGAGAGTTCTGGTCAGTATCATTGGCTTAGATTTAGCAGTCTCTCTACACACACACAGCAACTGACGATCCTGGATAGTTAAGTGTAGTAGCAGACAGGAGTTCAGTCGCAGTTTAGCTGAATGAAAAAGAGCTGCTCACACGTCAAACTTAGGGCTTGGCGAAATCGAGTAACTGAGTGATTCTGAATCGAGCGTTAGGCTTCTAGTCGAGTCGAGTTTTCGAGTTTCACACATTATGACGTATTAATGATGTTCTGTGCAAGGTTCAAATATGTACCTTTCATGCGACTACACAGGCCGTGTTATTTTTGGCATATGCCAAAACTGCCAAAAATAACTT